>APFE030308965.1:18600-36454 GCA_000404065.3 Pinus taeda
TAACTTGCATACTAGTTCTTTCTTACCCTTCACCGCAAAGCCTTCAGGTTGCTTCATGTAGATTTCCGCTTCCAAATCCCCGTGAAGAAATGTTGTCTTCACATCCATCTGTTCTATCTCAGAATCAAAAGTAGCAACAACAGATAAAAGTAATCTAATAGAAGTTACCTTGGCAACAGGAGAAAAAATATAACCAAAATAAATTCCCGACACCTCGGAATAACCTTTTGCTACCAACCGACCTTTGTATTTCTCCACCTTCCCTTCTACATTTGTCTTCTTCCTGAACACCCATTTGCTGCCAATGGGTTTCCTTCCAGCCAGCAACTCCACCAAATCCCAAGCCTCATTTTTGTGCAAAGATGCCATTTCATCAACCATGGCCTCTTTCCAGAGTTTTACATCCTCTGAATCCACTGCTTCCTTCACAATTCTGGGATCATCATCAATAACAAACAAAGCAAAATTTGAACAGAAAATAGATGGACTATACCTTTCTACTACCTTCTTTCTCAAACTGATCTTCTCACACTTGGAGTGTGTGGCTCTTCATCTTCTGATTCCTCGTCTGTTGTAGAGTCTGATTTTTCCTCCTTTAGCTCAAACTCTATCTTCTCAAGTTCCTTTGGTTGGACTTCATGTTTAATAACATATTTTACCTCTTTGAACACCACATCTCGACTGTAAACAACCTTCCTTGTTACTGAGTTCCAAATCTTATAACCCTTTAAACCATCCTTGTACTGAATAAAGATGCACTTTTCATATTTACTATCCAATTTGGTTAATTTCTCCTTTGGAACATGTACATATTCATCACATCCAAATACCCTCAAATGTGAAAGAGAGGGCTTCTTACCAGTCCATACCTCTTGAGGAGTCTTACCCTCCAGCGCTGATGAAGGTGACCTATTGACAAGGTAGCATGCATTATCCACTACCTCTGCCCAGAATTCCTGTCCTAACCCGGCACCACTGAGCATGCTTCTTGCCCTTTCCATCAACGTCTTGTTCATTCTTTCTGCAAGTCCATTTTGCTGAGGTGTATATGGAGTAGTCTTCTGCCGTGCTATACCATACTTCTTACAGAATCCTCCAAATTCCTTGCTGCAAAACTCTCCACCATTATCTATCCTCAACACCTTTATCTTCTTCTCTGTCTGATTTTCCACGAGAGCCTTAAATTCTTTAAACCTGTCAAAGACTTTAGATTTATTCTCAAGGAAATATATCCATGTATTCCTTGAGAAGTCATCTATAAATGATACATAGTACACATGCTTACCTAGTGATGGAACCTTCATAGGTCCAAACACATCACTGTGCACATGCTCTAATATCTGTTTCGCCCTCTTACTACCAAAGGGGAAACTCACCCGATTCTGCTTCTCATATACACAATTTTCACAGAAATCAAAATCCAGAGAGCTATTGCTCATACCTTCTACCATACCTTTACCATGAAGTATTCGAAGGCCCTTCTCTCTAATATGTCTAACCCTTTGATGCCACAGCATGGTCTTCTTTCCAGAGACCACTAGATTTTCTGCTCCAGTTTCAGGAACCATAGAACTGTTGCACCTATCAATAACAATGCTACCTTGCAACTTGTACAGAGTTCCAAACCGAACTCCCCACATCAATACCATTGCTCCCCGAACCATCTTGCAGGTATCCTTCTCGAACACTATTTATGCACCTACATCATCCAACTTGCTTATAGAAATAAGATTTCTGGCCAACACAGGAATATACAGAACACCCGAAAGGGTTCTAACCCTTCCACCTTGCAACTTCAACTTTACTTTTCCACGACCAATGATTCTATCCTTCCTATCATCTCCTAAGAATACATCACCACCATCGTATTTCTCATACCCACTGAACCACTCTCTATGGGGAGTGAAGTGAAAGGAAGCATGTAAGTCAATCAACCATGCCTCATGATCTACATGTGTACTTGAAGAAGCCAAATACACATCCCTACCTTCATCTGAGGTAGTTTTCACCTCTGCAAAAGGAGCATCATAAAATCCCTTTCCTTTATCAGGATCTTTAGATTTACAATCCCTTTTGTAGTTCCCTTCCTTTCCGCATTTCCAGCACACCACCTTTACAGGTTTTCTTGGAGACTTAGATATCCCTCTAGATTTAGATCTCCCATTTTATGACTTATTTTTGTTTCTGTTCTGGGACCGTCCTCGTACAGAAAAGGCATCACCATTCTGGATCTCCATATTTTTTTGTCTCATCTCCTCCATTAGCAAGGATGAGACTATTTCATCAAACTGCAAGGCAGTTGCATTGCTACCTATTGTAATAACCAGACTATCCCATGAATCTGGTAGAGAACACAACAAACTAATTCACTTATCTTCATCTGAAATTTTAATATCAACAGATGATAACTGACTTACCACAGTATTAAATGCATTCAGATGCTCTGTCACCGAGTCTCCATCTTTCATCCGCAGGTTATATAGCTTTTTCCACAGGAATAGGTTATTCACCAGAGACTTAGATTGGTACAAAGTCCCTAACTTGTCCCACAGAGCCTTCGCCGTAGCTTCCCCTGATACATTCAGCAATACTGAATTTGAGACACATAATCGTATTGTGCTCTTTTCCTTCCGATCCAATTTCTTCCATTCTTCATCAGTCACTCCCATTGGTTTAGTACCTGGATCTACCGTGATCCACTGATCTTTATCCACCAACAGATCCTCCATCTTGAGTTTCCACAACTCAAAACTCTGACCATTGAACTTCTCAATCTCTACCTTTTCGTTTCTCACCATCTTCATTCACCACCAGAATCGATCTCGCAGATCTTCCACTGAACAGGGTCTACCAAAGGCCCGAACGAAACCCCTCAGCAACAAGGGCATCCCCTTGAAGCCAAAATAGCTCTGATACCAAATGTAGGTTCTACCCCTGTACAGAAATTAGCTACATACGAATTCTAAATCACAAGAAAAATAAAAATGCGAGAGCATAACACATAAAACACATATACACAGAGATTTCCCACTAGTTCCCAAAATCGGGACTACCAGCTTGATTTTTCATTATTTTTCTTTCAATGTTAAAATACATATTTATAGATGCCGAAGCATCTAATACCATGGACCGAAAACCATCGCGTCCAAAAAAAATGTGCGAAAATCATGCACAAAACCATAGGTGGGTCTGCCCAACCTAACATAGGGTCCAAAACCAAAATTTTCCCGGGGCGCTGCCCCGGACCCCATAAAGTGGGGTTATGGGTACCCCTCAAACCCCCTATTAACTATGTGGAAAGAATATAACACAACCGAACACATCTATGGTGTTCATCGAACACTCTCAATGATGATTCGATCAGGCTTCGCCTCTTTCTACGAACGCTAACTGGTCCGGCAGCAAAGTGGTATATCGAATTTCCTAGAGTTTCGTTTGATAATTTCAGTACCCTAGCCACAACCTTTTTGACCCACTTTCAGCTACCCATAAGGTACAAAACAGGAACCGAGCTACTTACCAATTTAAAACAAACGACGACCACTCACATATCCGATCATATTAATGAATGGCGACGTCATCGTAGAATGGTTAAAATGTATGTTCCTAATCAGCTATTGGTTGAATGGTTTATTAATTCATTGTTACCTGTTATTACAGAAGATGTGGCAAAGGGAGGAGTTGTCATTGAAGAGCAAGTTATTGCTCGTGCACAATATCTAGACTTGATTTATACTCAGTCTGGCACGCTCTACAATAAAATCCCTGATGCTCCTAGACCAGAAATTTCCATTCCTCCGCCTCCTAAATAAAACAAAGACTCTCATGCCAACAATGGCGTGATAGGTACGACAAGCACTAAAACCGTAAAGGCTATGTCAAAAAAGGCCCGCACAATTTCGAGTCAAAACGCAAATGAGGAACTTCTAGCCTTGGAAGTAAATGTCATGTTGACAAACAAAGGCAAAGAACCCAAGAAACCGGGAGGCAAGAAGAAAAAACAAGGGAAGAATAAAAACCAGGAGAATTCATCTCCTAAAAAATCTTCTACAAACCCTTCTGGGGATAGAAAACCAAAAACTCCATGTCATATATGTGACGAAGATCACTGGACCATAGATTGTCCATATAAAGATGAACTTAGAAAACCCTTCAAACATTCAAAAACCTCAGCTGTATTGACTGATCCGTTTCCGAACGCAAGAACAAATCTGGTTGCTAGCGAAAATGCTTCGTCGTCCCGAGTGCTAATCTTGTTGGTTTCAAAGCAACTGAATGATGCTCTGATATCGACAAGGAGTAAAGATTATGGGAATCCACAGATGATGAACAATAAGGATAATGATCAGCCTAGTAGTTGAACAACAACTTTGACCGAAGTTATGCCACCCATCATTCCTGAATTAACGATAAAACCGCCAAAGGGAGTAGTACACAAATCAACGTTTAATCCTCGTGCCAGAGCAGCATAACACTATAATATAGTGGAGGATTTAGCCCAATCACCCTCTGCGATGTTGACAATTGAGGTACTGCAATATTGCCCCTCCTAAAAGTAGTCTTTATTATCAGCAATAGGTGGGATTGACCCAACGGATTCTAATCTTGTATCTTTTAATTACAAAGGATACAACCCTCAGTTACCAGCTCAACTAGCTTTCCTCATTCAAGTGAAAGCCCTCAACAAAACTATTCATAGAACAATTATTGATGAGGGGGCATCCACATGTATCATGTCGATGAGTTGCTGGAAAACTCTGGGGTATCCATCCTTGTCGCAATTGTCGACAACATTAAAAGCATTTGATGGATGAACATACATCCCATATGGGATATTAAGTAACTTGCAAGTTGAACTGGGGGTGAAAACAGTAGAAATCGATGTTGAAGTCATCGACGGAAACCTCGATTACAACATCCTACTGGGAAGACCCTAGATATATGCCATGGCAGTCGTTGTGTCAACTTACTTTAGGAAAATTGCATTTCCCTCCCAAGGAGGAATTACAATCATTGACCAACAAAATTTTCTCCTCGATTGTTCGCAAGTTACGGGAAGCATTCTGATGATCCATGGAAGCCCTAACATGCTTCACAATATTGGAGTAAGCCTACTAAAGGACCCCACGTTAATGGGAACTTTTACCCTACCACCTCCAACCAATTTTGCAGAAGTGGCTAACGTAGGAACCTGCAATATGATATCTTCCATTCAAAAGATGTCAAAAAATGATGTTAAAATGGATCATCTATAGGTATTGCCTCTAACCCCACTGGAAGTATTATAACAATCAATGTTTTCAGCATGGGAGGCAAACCCGTATCAACGCTCATAAAGCGTTTGGATAGATAGGTCTAAGGAATATGGCACCCCTTCAGATCCTTGGTCACAAGTACACTCTACAGACAAAGGAATCATTCAATCGATGATGATTGACGGGGCACCGTGGGAAGATTACCACCATCGTTCCCATCTTCTGAATTGGAAAGAAGATAATTCTAGCAACCTAGACCATCCTTCAGTATTTGACTTTCTAATGAATATTGTAAATACAGTGGATTCCGAGAGAAACCTATCCAATATTGAAGAGACTACTGCCATAAATATCTCAACCAAAACAAATGTTGTAGAGAATATTCATGTTGGAAAATCTTGTTCTTCTTTAGAACTAGAAATATATAGCGCTCTCTTTTGCAAGTTTAGAGATGTCTTTGGTTGGTCATATGATGAAATGTCAGGTATTGACTCGAGCATAGTTGAACACGAAATTAAGATGTATCCAGATGTCAAACCGATATGACAACGGCTACGGCAGGTGCACCCCAAGAAAGCCGTTGCCATCAAGGCGGAAGTTGAAAAACTCCTCCATGCTGGTTTTATTTACCCAGTTCCTCTAGCCAATTGGGTATCGAATATTGTTCCTGTGATGAAGAAACAAGGAAAGATTAGAGTGTGCGTCGATTACAGGGATGTAAATCAAGCTTGTCCAAAAGACAACTACCCTACACCCTTTATTGACTAGATAATTGATGAATGCGCCGGATGTGAAATATTTTCATTTATGGATGGATTTTCCGGGTATAGTCAAATAAATATCCACCCACAGGACTAGTCAAAGACTGCATTCATTTTTCCGTGGGGCACATTCACATATCGCAAGCTACCCTTTGGTTTAAAGAACGCAAGGGCAAATTTTCAGAGAGCAATGAACTATGATTTCCATGACATCAAGAACATCATTCAACCATATCTCGATGATCTTCCAGCTCATTCGCGAAAGCGGACCGATCATCCGCGGTATTTGAGAGCAATATTTCTACATTGCCGACACTACAAGATACAACTCAATCCGCACAAATGCGTGTTTTGTGTCAGTTCTAGTCGTTTACTTGGCTTCATGGTCTCAAATGATGGGATTCTTCTCGACCCATGTAAGGTTCAGGCAATCATCGATTTTCCTCCACCTTCAAACTTGCTTCAGATTTAGAAACTCCAAGGGAAAGAAAAATTCCTTAGGAGGTTCATTCCAAATTACGCCGAACTAGCTAAAGGTTATACTCGTCTATTGAAAAAAGAAGTACCCTTCGTTTGGGATCAGGTCGTGCAAGCTTCCTTTGATGCTTTAAAATAATCTCTAGTAAAATCTTCATTAATGTATGCTCCTGATTATCAAAAATACTTTAACCTATATCTGGCTGCAGCAGATACGACCATAGCAATGGTTTTAGTTCAAGAGGATAATGGAATTGAACATCCTATATATTATTTAAGCTGAAACTTAAATGATATGGAAATGAAATACTCCTACGTTGAAAAGCTAGCCCTGGCAACTATTCAAGCGATACAGAGATTTCGACACTACGTCCTCTTCAGAAAAACTACCATTTTATCAGATTGCAACCCCAAGACTTATATATTGTCGCGACAGTTGCTGGGGGGCAAATATTCAAAATGGATAGCAATTCTACAAGAGTTTGATCTGGAATTCAAAAAATCCAAATCAAAGAAAGCACTGGTATTCGCGAAGTTACTATGTGATCTCCCATCATTGTCCAACGATGCAACATCCGAAGAAGCAATCGTGGATGAAAATTTGTTTATGATATCTTCAAGCAATCCGTGGTACGGAGATATAATCATCTATCTCCAGACACAAACATATAGGTCTAGTACCTCACGCTCTGAACAACGACGTATTCGATACCAAGCGAAAGACTACGTGATCGTTGGTGATACCCTTTACCATCGCGGTATCGATACAGTTCTGCGGAGGTGCCTCACCCATGAAGAGGCTGAAAAAGTCCTGAATGATTTTCATTCAGGCACATGTGGGGGCATCAATCTGGTTATGCTATGGTGCAAAAAATTTTGCGAGCAGGATACTTCTGGCCAAAAATGTTCAAAGATTGCATAACCGCAATTAGAAGTTGCCATGCTTGCCAAATTTTCGATAGCAAAACCAGAAGACCACCCGCACCACTACAACCAGTAGTTGTTGTTGGGCCATTCACCAAATGGGGCATAGATTTCATGACATGTAACCCCACCTCGGCAAGGGGGCATGGGTATATCATAGTCGCAGTAGACTATTTTACCAAATGGGCCGAGGTGATGCCTACATTAAACAACAGTGGCGAAACGGCTGCCCTTTTCTTTTTTAATCACGTAGTCTCTAGATTCGACATTCCACAGGCCATAGTCACAGATCATGGATCGCATTTCTGCAATCACATGATGGTTGAGTTGGCTGCCAGATTAGGATTGTCCCACGACATCTCTACTCCATACTATCCGTAAGCTAACGGACAAGTTGAGGCAATCAACAAGGTCCTAAAGCGCATGTTGCAAAGGATGATCATAGTCCATAAACAGATTTGGCACCTGATCTTGTACTCAGCCTTGTGGGCATACCAGACATCGGTGAGAAATGCAATCGGGTTTACACCTTTTCAACTTGTGTATGGTCTGGAAGCAATCTTACCAGTTCAATGTGAAATCTTGTCCCTCAAACTTGCAGTCAACCTTCTCCCCGGAACCTCAAAAGAAGAGGCTCATTTCTTAGAACTAATCCGATTGGATGAAACCCGTTGCGATGCAGCTTGGGCTAACGAAGCTCATAAGAAACAAGTCAAAGAATAGTTCGACAAAAATTTCAAACCTCGCATCTTCTCAAAAGGTGACCAGGTCTTACTTTACGACCAGGAATCCAATAAGTTGGGAGCAGGGAAATTCAAATCATTATGGATAGGTCCCTATATTGTTAAGCGTGTATTAGCAAAAGGAGCCTATGAGTTGATGGACTATGATGGGATACCACTGGCGCAACCTCGCAACAGGTTGTACCTCAAGCGTTACTATGCTTAATTCTGTGTAGTAATCCTTATGCTTTTGTTACATTTTTGTTTTCGTTAAGAGTAATTATTTTGGTTAGGTAATCTACTTTTTTGCATTCATTGCAGATGTCAAACCTATTGGAATCATTCGTTGGATATGCCGACGGAGCGAGTCATAGTTCGCAAAACCTGTCTTCTACGGCATGGGCCATTTTCAATCCCAGTGACGTAGTAAGTTTCAAAGGTGTATGTATTGGTCAGTCAATGAACAATATCGCTGAATATAATGCATTGATAGAACTCCTCTCTGATGCCATCGCACATGGCATATGCCGACTTGTCATCAGGCTAGAGTCACAACTCGTCATTCTACAACTCACTAGCATCTATTCCATATGGAATCCAACTATCTATCGCATGTTCATAAGAGTCAGGATTTTGGAATGACAGCTCAATTTCATTCAATATCAACATATTTCTAGAAGTCTAAACACATTGACAGACTCATTGGCAAATTATGTGTTAGATTGACATTTGCGACATTTATAAAAGAGAAGCGTCACATCAATATATGCAGCAGGATCATGTAACTTAACCAGAATAAAGCTCTGAAAATCAAAAATATATAACTATTTATAGTTTATACATAATTTTCTATAACCAAGACAAAATCGGTCAAATGACCCAAAACTCGAAATGCTAGGGGGCACCCTAGTCTAATGATGCTGGTGATAACAAGTCACCGCCTGTGCAATCATGTGTAAAAGCCTAGTCCATCGACTCGACATGCTAGTAGTATGTCGCTGCAACTATAGAGGCAGCTCGTCAGTCCTCACATCTGGAATACCAAGGGTGAGACCCTCGACCTGATCCTGTAGTGCTGAAAGACTCTTGACCACGTCAAGGTCGCGAAGGATGGCCCTCCCCACAACCTCTCCTGCTGGAGCGGCCGCTGGGTCTCTGCGACGTACTGTCGGTCAAACTGGTCCAATATCTACATGAGCACATGATTTTTTATTAGTCTTGATTAAAGAAAGCATAAGAACATTATAAGGAACAATGAACAGAGATATGGTTAGAAGATTTACCCATAGCACCCCACTGCTCGCCGGCCGGCAGCACCAAATCTGGGTCACCTTGAAATCCATGCCAGCATATGGAAACTTGGTGTAGACCATATTGAACCACTTGAAGGAAGTATCAGAAAAGGAAATCTGAGGCTAGCCAGCATGTCGATACATGAGGTCAACCCATCTTTGCATCCGTGGTTCAGTTGGTGGAGGTAGGCCAAGTGAGATGTACTATGGCTGCATTAATGGGATCCTCTCCGAAGCGAAAGTGGTCAAAATAGAACCATAGCCGAAATTCTTGGATCTTCCGCTTTTCACCTTGGTGATTTTTTCTTTCATCATAGAGTACTGCATCACACTAGTTGAACACCTTCGGTTCAAGGCATTCCAAAGCATACTGCATGTAAGACCTGTTAGCTTTGTGAAGAGCAGAACTACTAGCCAGTCTAGCAAAAGTGAACAGAATGGTCCTCAAGGGCTAGTCAGTGACATCTCGGATATTGATCTTGTCATCCGTACTCTGATGAGATCCCTCTCTGCAGTGCCGGTGAATATACTCCCTCACGGACTCGCCCCCGCGGGCAAAACCCGATAATGAGAGAGGGGCACCATGCCTCGATAAACCAGTAAAAAAATAGATGTCCACGACAGTCAAGGGGATTGATTTTCCTCTAATCTAGAACACCTGGTGGTAGGATCCAAGCATTGAGGAAATATTGCAACAAGTTGATTTGTTGCCTCATTCTAGAGATGCGAAAAAACTTCAATAGGCCACAGTTCCGCAATGCAGCTACAGTGCCCAGATCATGTAAAGCAATCATGTTCTCTTCTTCATGCTCACGTTCTCGCCATGTAACAAACATTTTTCTCTGATGAATCTATGAAAAATAAACAAGAGAAGAGTCAAGATCTTGATTTGGAAAAAAATAAGCAAAAATCTATGAGAAAGCTATGCAAAAAGTTTCCTCCTTGCGCACATTGCACCCCAGCAAGTGTGCTGGGAGTGATGCATACTGACTAGCTAGTGAGAAGGCCAGTATGCATCGTACCTTTCGATTAAGGAAGGGTGCGATGGAGCCAGGGCGAGTTGTTCAAACCCCAGAGGCTTAGCAAAGCAAGGAAACATGCTCATAATTCAAAAAGAAAAGAATGCAACTGAAGAGCACAAGTTTAGCTCCTACCTGGTCCAGACGGTGTCAGCAATCGTCCACAGAATCTCTAGGAATCAGCTAGTGAAAATCAGTGGGGAAAAGAACCTCTAGAGCTCCAATAAACCAAGTTCAAATGAAATGGTAAAATGAGAGGTAAAAGTCACTTTTAAATTACCATTCACGTAATTCAAGTAAGATATTAGTGTTCTTAACTCATTTATCAAGCATATGTTTTCATTTCTAATCGGTTTGATGAAGCAAATGAGCAGGTAGTACAATATTTGAAAGAACAAAATGCTAATGGCAAATCAAAGAATCAATGACCATTATCACGAGCAGTTTTAATGCGGAATTCAAGCTCGTTAAAAAATAAACATAAGCAAATGAGAAAATGTTTCCCCCTGAGTTTAAAATCATTAAAAAATGAACCGGTAAATAACCATTGTGAATGCCTTATCGTCAGCTTTTGAGCTTTGGTTGTGTTCTCATCATCCCCTCCACTCTGTTTTTAGCCAATCATTCACCTCCATTTGATTGTTTACCCTTTCGAGGAACATCTGCGAAGAGTGATTCTATTAGCCATCCTTGTGACACTACCATGATTAGAAAATTCCAAACCTTACCTGGAATTAGCTGCTACCCGAAATCATCACTCGTTCCTCGAAAACGAGTCTCCTTTAAGCTCTTTTCAACTGACTCGTAAAATGTGAAAATATTGCCAAGAAATTAGCCTCTCTGGCTCATTAAAGTCATCGGAAGTGCTATCCCTCCTCTAGATTTTAATCTTTTTGGACTTGAGGGATTATTACACAAAAAGATCAACTGCTTGTCTTGTTCGGCTCGTTAAAACTATCGAAAATTCATCCCTTTCGTATTATTTTACGCTTTTTTGGACTTAAGGGATTATATGACGAAAAATAATATTTGGAGTTTCCTTTGTGTCCCTTTTTAGACTCTCTAAAATTGAAAAGGACCGAGTTGTCTTTTTCGTTAAACTCGTTAAAACTGAATAGTGACAAACTCATCCAAATGGACGAGAACGAGTTTCACTGTCGCTAGGCTCGCTAAAATATAGCAACAGGTTCATCCGAAGGGTGGATTATAGAACAAGAATAAGTTATCCTCCTCAAGCTTGACAAAAATAAATAGGTACTGGTCAGCAATGACTGGGGAAAATTGGGAAGAAAACTTGAAAAAGCTTTATCGGTAGCAAGTCGCTCTTGAACATGACACTTTCCTTCCGCATCCAAGTCGGGTTGGGTTGTTCCGTTCACTAGTCATATCACGATTGGTCCGTCACACCATCCATCTTTGGGGTTAACGCTACGAATCCATCGTCAGTGCTACCGATATGTTCAAGAGAAGTCATTCAGACTAATTCACCTGTGTCTCACCCACTACAATACATTCACGCTCCATTCTTTCATGACCGCCACCCTGAACACTATATCATTAGATCATTTTCACCTCCAAAATCATTTTCTTCGTTCCACGTCGTTGATGTGGGATTCATCAAGGCCCTCCTATGACGGGTCACTTCTTGTCGACATCAGCTCATTATCCAAGAAGTTGACCTAGGAACAACCCTTTCAGTACTTTGAAGCTTGCATGCCTCAATGGCAAGTTTCTCACTTTCAGTGATAGGTTTACATTAATGGCCTTCGACCAAGAGATTTTGCATGGTGTTTGATGCCAATTCCTTTGTCACACCACGTGAATTGTACTGTAGTACCTTGAGGGTCATTTTCATTATTGGCGATTCCTTTCGCGCCTGTGAACAACTTACATCATTGGCTGGTAATCAGGTGATGTCTTTCCATGTTCAACTCCAGAACATTTTTCACGTGGATCGACTTGTACTCCGAGTGGAGATTGAACGAGTTTTGAAGACCCCAGATCTAGTTTCATCCATCCAGGATGCGATATATTCAGGAATATAAAGATATCACATGTATATCATTTCCGAACAAATGATCATCCAAATCAAAGGATGATGAGTCTGAATCATCAGTCTGCCACACAGACGATTGTCTATGCTATGTACATGAAAATGAATTTATAAAGTTGAGCATGGGAATGCCCGCCTCAGCTAGATCATGAAAAAATGTTGTCAAGATAATGTATTGTATTGTATCTTATTACAGATCACCTCCCAGCTCGAAAAAACTTCGGATCCTCATGGTAAAGAATTTCACCCGACATCAAAAGATTAATGACCTCATGCTTTAGGGGGCAACTGTTATAGACATTTTTTGGCACTTCAACCCCAATCTTAAATGTCCATAAACTGAGGGCTCCTAAGTCCCTAAAAGTGTTGCTTCACTACCTAAAGAAACAAGGTCAGCTGATTACATCATCTCCCAGAAGTTCTCCACTAAAAACTGCTCAGAAATGGTCAAAACTCGACCATATTGAATACCCAGTGCAGAGGGTGCGATGCATATCAAATTTCTAGTATAAAGGTTGCGATGCATACTGAATGGCTCCTCTGTAGGGTGCGATGGTCGGGAATGGTCAAATGGTAGGGACAATTTGCGAGGTGGAAGATCATGGAATCTTCCAGAAGCTTCCCCTCTGACACTTGCCTCTCGGTTTTCGACCAGGGATGAGTAAGAGATCCTTCTCCAAGTGGAATCAAGAACTATTAGAGAGAGGACACTAATCAAGACCCCAGAAGATGACTCACCCCCCTACAATCATCTATATATGGATCCCTCATCACAGAGATCCAGAGGCTGGAATCTTGTATCTTGTAGAGAAGTGTTGTTGGTTTTTTGGTGTAACTTCATAGTGTTGGGTGATCTAAGCTTTACTTGAGGTGAAGAAGGGCTTTCTTGCTGGAGGATGATGCTGGTTTAGAACATATGGTTGTAATCCTCTTTCTACTCTTAATCTTAATAAAGCTATTCAATTTTTCCTCCATATTCTTGTATGTTTCATTATATATGCATTTGTATGGTTAACACATATCTGGTCCTGTGTTATTTATGTAGATCTCTGTTCTTCGATAGTAGTATGTTGCTTTGATTCCACAGGTGCTCTTTGAAGTTAGGAAGACAAAGAAGAAGCGACAAAGGTCTATCAGGAAGGAGAGGAATCAAACAAGGAAACCCAACGCAAGACTAAGGTTGGTCTTCTTTGTTCCACTCTTATCTATTTTCATAAAGGAAAGAGAAAGTAGACTTTACTTGTTTGTTTCTAAGATAGCTACCAGTCTTAGTGGGAATAGCAGCTCCGAGTGGACACTATTCCCGGTAACAAAAATATACCCATTGTCATTAAAATAATAGTTTGGTTGTATATTTCCTCTGTTACGATACTCTTCTTGCAAGCTGCCAATATAGCCATCGTAGAAAATATGTCCACAATCACAAATACACAGTCATTACCATGCTTGGTAAAAGGGAGGCCCGATAGATAGTTCATGGAGATGGATTCCCAGGTTTGACTGGGAGTAGGCAGAGGAGTATATAGGCATTTCTTCTTGATGGTTGGCTTGGTGACAACACAGGCATTGTAGGATCTGATATATTTTCCTATAACACGCCCCTCCCCACATTTACTCACATTTTACAAGACCTCTAGGTAAATGTGAAAATATTTGCTACAATGACATGGCCCAACCTCCTAGTTCTAGTTAAGGAAGTGGGAACTACAGTTCTCATACTTACTGACCTTCCTAAAGAATCACAGATCACTCAAAGGTTGAACAACCACCCTAGGTGAACAATCCATGAGTTTGACCATTTTGTCTCTAATCTAGACCTATAACCACACCCTTGACACTCCCTACATGCTATTGTGAGCTTCCAACTTCACTCATAAGCCTTTCTCCATGTGTTATGACCTCATAGCCTTAGTTCTATGCCTGCAATCCTGAGAGATAAGCCACTTTTCTAGGATAGTTTCTAGGCCACCGCCCAAAACTTCCTGTAAATTTCCAAAATGATATTTCTCATAATGACAATTCTAATCATTCAAACTTGAAGTCAAACCTTAACCTGGACTGACTAGAACATACTAGACATTTTGTCAAACATATGGTAAACATGTAAGTTATAGGTCATGAATGCATATCTAAGTGTAAATCTTTGTACTTTAGCTGAAAATCACCGAGAATGTCTAATGCTCTATCAAGTAGCTGCAACAACACTTGTTATCCCATGCATTCATCAACCATTCATTAACTTATCAAAGCATAATAAGAGTCAGAGTTAGAGCACATCTTAAATCATGCTTATAACCAACATATAACCAAAATATTAGCCATGATAGAACAACCGTCAAAGAAACATAATACTAGGTGTAAATGCAAATAGAGTACAATAGAAAAATAACTCTTATTAACTTGTGCAAAAGCCAACTAGGTCAGTGACTTCCATGTACCACCTGACCATAGATTGAGCTAAACCAAATATTTCTTTCAGCCAATCACTCCCATGCCATATTCCAAGCATGAATTTGCTATCTCATGGGATAAACCAAGACATAATCAACCAAGGGAATCTAGTACCCTCAAACTACCTTGATCTTGCCAAAACTAGTCAAGAGATTGCAAAACCAAAACAAGATTGAATGCCCCATAATTTCTTCACCATACCTTAAGGAATTGTTCCAATTCCTTTTCCAATTTCCAGTTTCATTAATAAACCAAAAGTGATGCCCACTATAGTGCTTTGCACAACATTCAACTTGGAATATGTGTCCCATGACCTTGGTCTTATTTTTCCTTTATCAACATTTATTACATTAACTTTTAACTCAGGGTTGTTACAAACCACACCCCCCCTGCCCCCACTTAGGAGAACACTGTCCTCGATGTTCTATGACACCTATGACCAACAAACCATTGAAAACAAAACATAGTGCCTATATATATTTATAACATATCTCAATATAGTGTTTACAATGACAACTGTTGCAAACCATGACCAACATGAAAAATATCAAAATCATGTACCGCTTATTGGAGCTTTATAACATAGCTCATCACGATGTCTACAACCATACACATATATACATACATATACCAAAACTCATTTTCTTGACCAAGAAAATAATGAAGGATACAAAGCCCACATTTGATCAACCATCTCCCATGTAGCTTCATCGGGCCCAAAGTGCTTCCACTACACTTTAACTTGCATATTGGTCAGTTCTAGAGCATGAGCTATTTCCACTACAATATGCATTTTGGTTATGGTTAGAATTCTCCCTCTAGTTCCGCTTGCAATACAAGCTATTCAATCACATTATCATCATATTGGACATATCTCTTAAGCAATGAAACGTGGAAAACATCATAGACTTTCACTTTAGGAGGCAATGCAAGTTTATATACCACTATTCCAATCCTCTAAAGGATAATAAAAGGCTTGCAATACTTATATCTTGACACATGCCCCCCAACCTAAAACTCCTTAAATACCCTATGTTGATCTGCATAAGCTTTTGTCTGTCCCATGTTTCCTTCAAATTCCTATTAATAACATGCATTTCCTATTCCATCTCTCCCAACATCTTTATTCCAATAAATACCTTGTTGATTGGATCACTCTAGCTAATGGGAGTATTACAATTATGCATGTAAAAAATCTGAAAGGGACTTGCCTTCAAGTACTCCTGATACCCATTATTATATGTAAACTCTACCAGTGGAAGATACTTGTCCCACCTCCACTGTGAATGCATGAAACAAATATGAAAAATGTCCTCAAGCATCCTATTGACCCTCTTTGTTTGTCCATCTATGTGCAGATGATATGTTGTGCTAAAATCCAAATCTATCCTCAAAATTGTAAATAACTCTTTCCAAAAGCTGGAAGCGAACTTGGGATCTCTGTTTGAGATGATCTTCTTAGGAACACCATTCAACCTTACTATCTCCCTGATGAAAACTTGAGCTACCTCATTGTCTAAATTAGTAGACTTAACTACAATAAAGTGATATACCTTACTTAATATATCAATCACAACCATGATGGAATCATGTTGCTTCGATGTCCTCGAAAAAATTGTAATGAAGTCCATGGAAATGACCTCCCATTTCTACTCTGGGAAATCGTCTATAATAAACCACCTAGATGCTTACACTTTGCTTTTACCTATTGACAATCCAAACATTTAACAACAAAATCAACCACCTCTTTCTTTAAGTTCGGCCAATGGTAGGAATTCTTAACAACTAACAATTTCTTTTGATATCATGGGTGACCTGAATACGAATTGTCATGAAACTCCCTCAAAATAAGCTTCTTGAGCTCACTAGCATCTAGTATATAAATCTTGTTCCTAAATTTGACCAAGACATCTGCTGTGAGATGATACTCCTCATCCCTATTACCTTCACCTTGTTGTTGTAACCTTTTCATCAACTACTGGTCCCTGTTATCATGTTGTCCTACCTGTAAGATCCGCTCCTACAAATCTATCCCATAAGAACTCATTGTTACAATGTGATTGACCAGAACTCTCCTAATGAGAGCATCTGCAACCTTGTTCTCCTTTCCCTTGATATCATGATCTCGAAATCAAACTCACTGAGAGTAGCCAACCATATAGATTGTGTGACATTCATATTAGGTTGGTCAAACAAATACCTCACTCCACTATGATCACTCATCAGAATAACCCTTTTTCCAAGAAGATAATGTCTCCACATCTTCAAGGCATGAATGATAACTGCCAACCTAAGATCATGTGTCACATAGTTTTTCTCTTGCTCATTCAACTACCTTGACTCAAAGCATACCACTTATCCTTCCTACATCAGGACTCCACCAAGTCCTCTTTTGCAAGAATTTGTATATACCACAAACTCTTTATCTAGATCTGCAATCTTCAAGGTCAGAGCATTTGTAAGAAAAATTTTGAATTTCTAAAAACTAGTTGGACACTCCTCGGTCCATTCAAAATTATTCCATTTTCACTACAAATATGTAATAGAATAGGAAATCCATGAGAAGTTTTTGATGAACTGATTGTAATAACCTACTAGCCCCATGAATGATCTAACTCATCGACATTCCTAGGAGTTTCCCACTTTATGATAGCTCTGATATTTTTTGGGTCCACTGATATACCTTCCTTGAAAATAACGCGCCCCAAGTAATGAAATTTTGTCTGAAAGAAATTGCACTTTCTAGGCTTGGAATACAACTGATGCTCTCTTGGTAATTTTAACATTGTTTCTAGGTGTTTTGCATTCTCTTACTCATTCTTATAATATATCAATATATCATCAATGAAAACTATCACAAACTTGTCTAGATAAGGACGCAACACATTATTCATCAAACA
>APFE030308986.1:0-20381 GCA_000404065.3 Pinus taeda
GCTCACGATCAAAAACAAATATCCCTTACCTCGGATCGATGAACTTTTCGACCAGGTAAAGGGAGCAACGGTATTCTCTAAGATCGATCTGCGATCTGGTTATCATCAGATCAGAATTAAGGAGGAGGATATCGCAAAAACAGCCTTTAGAACGCGGTACGGACATTACGAGTTCGTGGTGCTACCTTTTGGTTTGACCAATGCACCGGCTACATTCATGTGTTTGATGAACAGTGTATTTCACAAGTTCTTGGATAAGTTTGTGCTAATCTTTATAGACGACATTCTGATTTACTCTCGATCAAGAGAGGAGCATGAGGAACATCTACGGGTGGTGTTGCAAACTTTGCGGGAACACCAGTTATATGCAAAATTCAGTAAGTGTGATTTCTTCAAGGAGGAAATACAGTATTTGGGTCATGTGATTTCAAAGGAAGGAATTGTTGTGGACCCTGAAAAAATCAGAACTATAATGGAGTGGCCTGTACCCAAGGACGTGGCAGATATCAGATCTTTCATGGGGCTAACAGGTTATTATAGACGATTTGTTGAAGGTTTTTCGAGAGTAGCATACCCTATCACCTCTTTGCAAAAGAAAGGGAAGATATTTAAGTGGATAGCAGAATGTCAGCGAAGTTTTGAGCAGCTCAAACACTTGCTCACCACTGCACCTATCCTGAGTATAGCTGATCCTAATAAGGATTACGTGGTTTGTACTGAAGCAAGTAAAGAAGGTGTGGGGGGAGTGCTAATGCAAGAAGGAAAAGTGATTGCATATGAATCAAGGAAGCTGAAGGAACACGAACAGAAATACTCTGCGTATGACTTGGAATTGACAGTTGTTATTCATGCGCTGAAAATGTGGAGGCATTACCTGTTAGGGAGAAAATTTTTGTTGCTGACAGACCATCACAGTCTGACGAACTATTTCAGTCAACCTACCTTAAATACGAGGCAAGCTCGTTGGGCAGATTTCTTAAGTGGGTTTGACTTTGAAATAAAGCATCTAAAGGGAAAGGAGAATCGAGTGGCCGATGCCTTGAGCCGAAAGGTGCAATGTGTATGCAAACTTTCAGTTAGCAAATGGCAGAGTACCTTGCTGGAAAAAATAAAGTTAGCAGCTGATCAAGATGTGGAATACCAACAAATTAAACAGCGAGTACAGCAGCTTTCTGATAAGGAAAGACAGCAAGGATATGAGTTGGATGATGCCGGATTGTTGTATTTCCATAAAAGGCTGTATGTGCCTAAAGAAAATGATCTTCGGAACATGATTCTGAATGAATTCCATACCAGCCATTACACTGGACATCCAGGGTATCAGAAAATGGTTGTCGCACTTCGAAAAGAATATTATTGGCCAAAAATGAAACAAGAGGTGGCTGAATATTTAGCACGCTGTCTAGAATGCCAGCAAATTAAGGCAGAACATATGCATCCAGCAGGGTTGCTACAACCCTTACCCATTCCGGAATGGAAGTGGGAGATCATTTCCATGGACTTTATAACCGGGTTACCCCGAACAAAGAAAAATCATGATTCCATTATGGTAGTAGTGGACAAACTAAGTAAGGCAGCACATTTCATACCGGTTCAGTCCACGTACAAAGCTGTACAGATCGCCCATATCTTTATGCAAAATGTGTTTAAGTTGCATGGACTTCCGAAGGTGATAATTTCCGACCGTGATGTTAAGTTCACATCAGCCTTTTGGAGGACATTGTTTGCGGAACTGGGGACACAACTGAACTTCAGTACAGCCTATCATCCCCAGACCGATGGACAAACGGAGCGGGTAAACCAGGTGTTGGAAGATATGCTGAGGGCATGTGTTATGCTGCAGCCAAACCAGTGGGAGGATTATCTCCATCTGGTTGAATTCGCATATAATAACAGGTACCATTCATCAACACAATTGAGTCCTTTTGAGGTACTGTACGGGCGGAAGTGCCGTACACCCTCAAGTTGGGGTGGACCTGAAGATAGATTAAGATTGGGTCCGGATATGCTTAAAGAAATGGAAGACATGGTGAAGAAGGTGCGCAATAATTTAAAAGCTGCTCAAGACAGACAAAAAAGTTTCGCTGATCGAAAGAGAAGGTTCAAGGAATTTCAGGTTGGAGATCACGTTTTCGTAAGGATTCAAACCAGAAGAAGTGCTTTGCAGTGGAGTGGATGTGCCAAGCTGGCACCCCACTATTTTGGACCTTTCCAAATTCTGGCTAGAGTAGGGCCAGTAGCTTATCAGCTTGCTCTACCAAGCCACATTAAGATTCACAATGTTTTTCATGTTTCCGTATTAAAACAATACGTCTATGACCCCAAACATGTGATTCAATGGCAAGGAATTCGGGTAAGAGTTAAAATTGTTCTTTATGAATAAACTCTGTTCGTAACAACAAATAACCAAAACTGTTGTTTTCGCAGGTCGAGCCGGAAGGCGAAGTTCTGGTCAAACCACTGACCATTCTCGACCGGAGAGAAGTGCAGCTGCGGAAACGGGCTATTATCCAAGCTAAGGTTCAATGGCAGCATTATGGGCCTGAAGAGGCCACTTGGGAGGATGAGGAACTCCTAGAAAAAGCTTACCCGCATTTGTTTAAGAAGAACGGACATCGGGACGATGTCCAATCTTAGGGGGGGGAGATGTAATATCCCCAGCAGAATGTAAATGTGGACTTTTACTGAAGTAAAAAGACAATATGTTAAGTAGTTATTGTTTATATTTAAAAGAAACAAAAACTATGATGAACTACATTTTTAATAAATGGAATATTTTCTTGAAATGCTGGTAGCCTCTGGGAGGTGTATTTCAAAGAAAGGAAATCAGTTGTCATAACTGATTTGAACTACCCTCCCAAACAGGAAAAGTCCTGGGTATGGGGAGGAAGTTCGATGCTGTGGGGACAGACAGAAAGAAAACTCTTTTTCCAGGAAACCAAAAGGAGGAAAAGAGGATACTGAGAACAGGTTAAGTCTGGTAAGGACCAGATAACCAGGCACTGGGTGCCCAGATCTTGCTGAGGGTTTGAGACCTGCAAGATAGCTCGGGGGAGAGAATTCTATCAGAAGATGGATCTCGTGGTTGGGTGGACGAGCGAACTCAAGGTACAGGTGACTGCTTGAGTATCTGATAATGGAATCCTAAACCAGGTATGGTGTACTAACTTCTGTCATTTTTAGATGTTAGAGTAAGTGTTGTTCTGTATTAAAAGAATAGACATTAAAGAGGACTGTATGTCTCTAGTACGACTCATGGGTAGAGAGGAAGGTACCTGCTGTTAACACGGGTAAAAGAGACTGTCCGACAGTGGACTTTACACTAAGGGTTGGGTATGTAAACCCCTGAAAATTATTATAACTATTAAACGGATCATACATTGATTAAATAATCCATTAATGTCTGTCAAGGTGCTGTGTATAGCATGAGTAGGCAGTATTAACCATGAAGTGATTAAGCAGCAGATATGGTAATGGAAACTGTATCTGAGAGTTCGAATCATTATGCATACAATATTTAACAAAAGAAAACTGAAATACGAGCCTGAACCAACCCAGGTCTCGGAAAACATAGTCACGACTGTAGCCGAAGGACTTCACTGAAATGAAACCGTATGCGCATGGCCATACACAGACACGTATATCCATGATATAGTTATGAACCTGAGTGGAATGTGAGAGCGTTCGGTCAAAGGTAAACAGTATATATGCATCCACGAATGTAAACAGTATATATGCATATCCGAATGTAAACAGTATACATATACATACATGAAAGAAAGGAAAAGTTTAGAACAGAAAATAAACTTAACTACCTGGACATGGTTCCGTAGGTAGATTCATGTGATGGAGTCACAAACGACTCAAAGAAGCACTGCGAAGGTCTTTCCAAAATAAGGAAACGAGGGTAAGGGAATAGACCCTAACCCGCATAAACCCTTATATCCATAAGAAATAAGGAACCGCATATTGTTATATCTATAAACGAGGGAAACAATAGAATATGGTGCCGTAAAGAAAGATCTGTGCATTGCTATAACTTTAAATACGAGAAATGACAGAGGATAGTTGTTTGACAAGAAACGGGTATTGTAATTCCTATAGCGAGAATACGACAGTAGATAACTGTGTAACTATGTAACGAAAATACCCATATCAGAAAATAAACCAGTACATTTGTCAACCATGAGAATATGAGTATCCGTATTCATTGATTACATGATAATCAAAAGAAGACAGCCTCTTGGTAACGCTAAGATTCACAGCGTCAATGTACCAAAATAAACAAAACACGATGACAGTCAACAGTATTAAGCCGAACGACTGTAGGATAAGAAGGAGAAACTGTAACGAAGACTCGAACAGAGGTTTATGCTTCATGAGAGATAACCAAAATAATGAGCTCTTCTTTAAACGAAAAACAATATATATCCGGTCTTAAAATTGAACATACATTTTACTGCAAACAGAAGTAGTCAAAGCCGAGACTGTTGCCGTAGCCTTAAAGGAAAACCCCGGCCAGATTTGAATTAACAGTTATAAAAACCTAAGACCCTAGTTCGACAGAATGGAAACGAACATGACTAATTGACATAAGAACTGTAAATCTAGTTCCATCTGCAAGCAGGCTACCGCAGAAACCTCAAACCAAAGAAGAACCGCATGTAGCAAGAGCTCGAGGGTCTCATAGGAGTACCTCGTCAGACCCCAGGTGCAAGCCGACAGCCTCGGAGGTCTGCAAGTGGAGCATGAAGCTAGTTCAGAACAATGGCTCTGGCCTCTTTGAAAGAAAAACTAAACCAGAGGGTTCGGAGAAATACCAACCTGAAACCGCCGAAAGGAGACTTGTTGGGGGTTCCTTACCTGGATCCTGAATCCTGGTTGAGCAACCCTCTCCGGCATACACCTGTAACAGAGAACGAAATATAAACAAAATATGTTTTACAATGAAGGAAAAACAAAATAAAACTGTGAGCTGAGTAGGAGGTTACCTAAAGAACTCTGAACTGGTCTTATGAAGCATCTAGAGCAATGACAGGTCTGGCTGTGAGTCGAGGAGACCAAAGCATAGTAGCAGCAGTGAACTAAGTCAACAGACGGGATGCGCAGCAAATGAACAAATGAGCTTTGTCCATAAATCGCGGGGTATATGTATTGAGGCTAAACCCTTAGAGCCATCGCCACCGTTCAATCTCCCAAACAAATCCTGTACGTCCATATGAGGCGGGAAGAGAAGGCGGGAAGGGCGAGGGCCCCAAAGCCAAGACCTCACATGGCCTTGCGTACCCGGCAAACCACTTGTCCAGCAGTAAACTTGTGTAACCGGTGTGGTAGGTAGGCTAGTACTCCAAACCTGCACCTGGCCCATTGCAAACCGAGACAGCAGCGACTCCATGTACTGGGAGGGTGTAAGGTGTAAGTCAAATATCCTCAAACGTATACTTGGCATTTAACATAGGTCATATCATTGCAGAACTTACAAACCACTACAATGATGCATAACCTTAAGATTGGTCAAGGTGAAACATATCTATATTACATTGGTGTTAAGTGTTCACAAGATCGGCTGTATATAGTTTAGACACAGTGTTTATATATTGATGCTTAAACCATTTAAACAATACGTGTGGCAAACTTTATACCACAGTTAAATAAATTTTTTTTTACTAGGTATTTTTTTTACATGAGGGAGTGTTACAAATTGGTATCAAAGCCAGGTTACGACACTGTGGCCTCAGGATGACATGTTCAATGTGCAGCAGTATACATCCTGTATAAAAAAAAACTGATAAACACGCAACTGTTGTTCTGTTATGAAGGGGTGATATCCAGAGATTAAACAAGCTAGCAGACAAGTCAAAAGTAAAGCAGAATAATCAAGATGTAGGGAGATGGAGGTAACCCTCAGGAAAATGCAGAACTATGGGTGCAATTGGGAGAGGCAACCCGAAGTACCAACCTGGAAATACTTGAAACCGTGCAGGAATTGAAGAATGAGATGGCACGCTTGCGAGAAGACAATGCCCGCTTAACAGTGGAACAAGAAAGAATCTTGTAAAGTTTATCCGACAGACAGAACCCACCCTCAATTAACCCCAGTGCGGAATAGCAGAGAGTAACAGAGGAGTAGGACTTTCAGAATGTACTTGACAATTCTGAGGACAAAGAGGATCATTCTGACAATGTGCCACAACAGCAAACCTCAAAACGTCAGAAAGTGGAATTGCAGGGAGAATTCCGAAAGATTAAACCCCCACATTTCGATGGCGAACAGGAAGAAGAAACAGAGGCATGGTTAATAAACATGAATGAATACTTCCAGTTGTACGAGTACGATCACAACTTGAAGGCAAGGCTGGCCATTTTCCAGCTACAAGGTAAGGCAACCTTGTGGTGGGAGGAAATCAAGATCGTTAAAGGGGTCAGTGAAAGAACCATTACTTGGGAAAAGTTTCAGAAGTACTTCAAAGAAAGGTACCTAACTGAGCGATTTTACGATGAGAAAGCAAGAGAGTTCCATGATTTGAGATTGGGGCAACAGACGATGGATGAGTTCATTAATCGTTTCACCTCTCTGCTACGTTATGTACCTTATATCAAAGAAGAGAAAGCAAAGGTTCAACGGTTTGTTAGCAGCTTACCTTCATACATAAGAGAGCGGATTGAGTTTGACAATCCGAGAACCATGGATGAAGCCATTCGAAAAGCAAGGATCTGTTATCAGCAGAGTAGGCAGAAGGGGGATACTTCAAGCAAAAGATGGAATGAGAAAAAGAACAGTCGCGTGGCTGGAAACAGCAAGGGAGGTCGCAGCCATGGAGGTAAGGGAACTGCTGCGAAAGGATTTAACAGCAGAACTGCAGCAAGAGGTGCACCCCGAGCAAGACCAGCAAGTGAATCTAGAGTAAATGAACCATCTGCTAGGCCAGAAAATGAAGGGGTGACCAGACCTCCAGTACAATGCTGGGGTTGTGGAGGACCTCACTACGTCAAGAACTGCCCGTAGCAAAAAGGGACAGATCAGATCTCCCAGATTCATGAAGCCTCAACTGTAGGAGACGTGGCACGTAGCACACCCAGAATTAATGCAGCCCTGGAAGACCGCCAAGCAGAATACCAGTGATCTATGGTTGAATTTGAAGGTAAAATTTCAAATTTTTCTTTAGCTGTTCTTATTGATCCAGGAGCCACATTAAGTTATGTTAGCCCTAGGATAGTTGAGCAGTGTAAATTACAATCTGAGAAATTCAGAAGTCCGTGGCTGGTTCAATTAGCCACGGGAGCCAAGCGGCGAGTCTTGGCCAAAATAAATAAATGCTCCTTAACCATAGCAGGGCAGCCAATAGTGGCAGACTTAAACATACTACCATTAGGTTCATATGATGTCCTGATTGGGATGGATTGGCTGGAAAAACACTGGTCATTAGTGAATTGCAAAATGAAAACTATTTATTATAAGGACGATCATGGGGAGTAGCAGGAGCTGCAAGGAATCAAACATCCAGTACAGATCCAACCCATTACAGCATCGCAGTTAGCTAAATGCATCAAGAAGAGGTGTCAAATCTATGCAATACAGGTGGGTTATGCAAATCAAAAGGATAAAACAGCTATGCTGGACAGTATTCCAGTAGTACAAGAATTTGTGGATGTATTTCCTGAGGAAGTACCAGGACTACCACCTAAAAGGGATGTGGACTTCACCATTGAACTAATTCCGGGAGCAGCACCTGTGTCACGAGCGCCTTACCGAATGAGTATACCTGAGCTAACGGAGTTAAAAATGCAACTGCAGGAGTTGCTGGACATGAATTACATCCGTCCCAGCGTATCACCCTGGGGAGCCCCAGTGTTATTTGTCAAAAAGAAGGATGGAACCTTCCGAATGTGTATTGATTATCGTCAACTGAATAAGCTCACGATAAAAAACAAATATCCCTTACCTCGGATCGATGAACTTTTCGACCAGGTAAAGGGAGCAACGATATTCTCTAAGATCGATCTGCGATCTGGTTATCATCAGATCAGAATTAAGGAGGAGGATATCGCAAAAAAAGCCTTTAGAACGCGGTACGGACATTACGAGTTCGTGGTGCTACCTTTTGGTTTGACCAATGCACCGGCTACATTCATGTGTTTGATGAACAGTGTATTTCACAAGTTCTTGGATAAGTTTGTGCTAATCTTTATAGACAACATTCTGATTTACTCTCGATCAAGAGAGGAGCATGAGGAACATCTACGGGTGGTGTTGCAAACTTTGCGGGAACACCAGTTATATGCAAAATTCAGTAAGTGTGATTTCTTCAAGGAGGAAATACAGTATTTGGGTCATGTGATTTCAAAGGAAGGAATTGTTGTGGACCCTGAAAAAATCAGAACTATAATGGAGTGGCCTGTACCCAAGGACGTGGCAGATATCAGATCTTTCATGGGGCTAGCAGGTTATTATAGACGATTTGTTGAAGGTTTTTCGAGAGTAGCATACCCTATCACCTCTTTTCAAAAGAAAGGGAAGATATTTAAGTGGATAATAGAATGTCAGCGAAGTTTTGAGCAGCTCAAACACTTGCTCACCACTGCACCTATCCTGAGTATAGCTGATCCTAATAAGGATTACGTGGTCTGTACTGACGCAAGTAAAGAAGGTGTGGGGGGAGTGCTAATGCAAGAAGGAAAAGTGATTGCATATGAATCAAGGAAGCTGAAGGAACACGAACAAAAATACTCTGCGTATGATTTGGAATTGACAGCTGTTATTCATGCGCTGAAAATGTGGAGGCATTACCTGTTAGGGAGAAAATTTTTGTTGCTGACAGACCATCACAGTCTGATGAACTATTTCAGTCAACCTACCTTAAATACGAGGCAAGCTCGTTGGGCAGATTTCTTAAGTGGGTTTGACTTCGAAATAAAGCATCTAAAGGGAAAGGAGAATCGAGTGGCCGATTCCTTGAGCCGAAAGGTGCAATGTGTATGCAAACTTTCAGTTAGCAAATCGCGGAGTACCTTGCTGGAAAAGATAAAGTTAGCAGCTGATCAAGATGTGGAATACTAGCAGATTAAACAACGAGTACAACAGCTTTCTGATAAGGAAAGACAACAAGGATATGAGTTGGATGATGCCGCATTGCTGTATTTCCATAAAAGGCTGTATGTGCCTAAAGAAAATGATCTTCGGAACATGATTATGAATGAATTCCATACCAGCCCTTACACTGGACATCCAGGGTATCAGAAAATGGTTGTCGCACTTCGAAAAGAATATTATTGGCCAAAAATGAAACAAGAGGTGGCTGAATATTTAGCACGCTGTCTAGAATGCCAGCAAATTAAGGCAGAACATATGCATCCAGCAGGGTTGCTACAACCCTTACCCATTCCGGAATGGAAGTGGGAGATCATTTCCATGGATTTTATAACCGGGTTACCCCGAACAAAGAAAAATCATGATTCCATTATGGTAGTAGTGGACAAACTAAGTAAGGCAGCACATTTCATACCGGTTCAGTCCACGTACAAAGCTGTACAAATCGCCCATATCTTTATGCAAAATGTGTTTAAGTTGCATGGACTTCCGAAGGTTATAATTTCCGACTGTGATGTTAAGTTCACATCAGCCTTTTGGAGGACATTGTTTGCGGAACTGGGGACACAACTGAACTTCAGTACAGCCTATCATCCCCAGACAGATGGACAAACGGAGCGGGTAAACCAGGTGTTGGAAGATATGCTGAGGGCATGTGTTATGCTGCGGCCAAACCAGTGGGAGGATTATCTCCATCTGGTTGAATTCGCATATAATAACGGGTACCATTCATCAACACAATTGAGTCCTTTTGAGGTATTGTACGGGCGAAAGTGCCGCACACCCTCAAGTTGGGGTGGACCTGAAGATAGATTAAGATTGGGTCCGGATATGCTTAAAGAAATGGAAGACATGGTGAAGAAGGTGCGCAATAATTTAAAAGCTGCTCAAGACAAACAAAAAAGTTTCGCTGATCGAAAGAGAAGGTTCAAGGAATTTTAGGTTGGAGATCACGTTTTCGTAAGGATTCAAACCAAAAGAAGTGCTTTACAGTGGAGTGGATGTGCCAAGCTGGCACCCCGCTATTTTGGACCTTTCCAAATTCTGGCTAGAGTAGGGCCAGTAGCTTATCATCTTGCTCTACCAAGCCACATTAAGATTCACAATGTTTTTCATGTTTCCGTATTAAAACAATACGTCTATGACCCCAAACATGTGATTCAATGGCAAGGAATTTGGGTAAGAGTTAAAATTGTTCATTATGAGTAAATTCTGTTCGTAACAACAAATAACCAAATTTGTTGTTTTCGCAGGTCGAGCCGGAAGGCGAAGTTCTGGTCGAACCACTGACCATTCTCGACCAGAGAGAAGTGCAGTTGCGGAAACGGGCTATTATCCAAGCTAAGGTTCAATGGCAGCAGTATGGGCCTGAAGAGGCCACTTGGGAGGATGAGGAACTCCTAGAAAAAGCTTACCCGCATTTGTTTAAGAAGAACGGACATCGGGACGATGTCCAATCTTAGGGGGGGGAGATGTAATATCCCCAGTAGAATGTAAATGTGGACTTTTACTGAAGTAAAAGACAATATGTTAAGTAGTTATTGTTTATATTTAAAAGAAACAAAAACTATGATGAACTACATTTTTAATAAATGGAATATTTTCTTGAAATGCTAGTAGCCTCTGGGAGGTGTATTTCAAAGAAAGGAAATCAGTTGTCATAACTGATTTGAACTGCCCTCCCAAACAGGAAAAGTCCTGGGTATGGGGAGGAAGTTCTGTGCTGTGGGGACAGACAGAAAAAAAAACTCTTTTCCAGGAAAACAAAAGGAGGAAAAAGAGGATACTGAGAACAGGTTAAGTCTGGTAAGGACCAGATAACCAGGCACTGGGTGCCCAGATCTTGCTGAGGGTTTGAGACCTGCAAGATAGCTCGGGGAAGAGAATTCTATCAGAAGATGGATCTCATGGTTGGGTGGACGAGCGAACTCAAGGTACAGGTGACTGCTTGAGTACCTGATAATGGAATCCTAAACCAGGTATGGTGTACTAACTTCAGTCATTTTTAGATGTTAGAGTAAGTGCTTTTCTGTATTAAAAGAATAGACATTAAAGAGGACTGTATGTCTCTAGTACGACTCATGGGTAGAGAGGAAGGTACCTGCTGTTAACACGGGTAGAAGAGACTGTCCGATAGTGGACTTTACACTAAGGGTTGGGTATGTAAACCCCTGAAAATTATTATAACTATTAAACGGATTGTACATTGATTAAATAATCCATTAATGTCTGTCAAGGTGTTGTGTATAGCATGAGTAGGCAGTATTAACCATGAAGTGATTAAGCAGCAGATATGGTAATGGAAACTGTATCTGAGAGTTTGAATCATTATGCATACAATCTTTAACAAAAGAAAACTGAAATACGAGCCTGAACCAACCCAGGTCTCGGAAAACATAGTCACGGCTGTAGCCGAAGGACTTCACTGAAATGAAACCGTATGCACATGGCCATACACAGACACGTATATCCATGATATAGTTATGAACCTGAGTGGAATGTGAGAGCGTTCGGTCAAAGGTAAACAACATATATGCATCCACGAATGTAAACAGTATATATGCATATCCAAATGTAAACAGTATACATATACATACATGAAAGAAAGGAAAAGTTTAGAACAGAAAATAAACTTAACTACCTGGACATGGTTCCGTAGGTAGATTCATGTGATGGAGTCACAAACGACTCAAAGAAGCACTGCGAAGGTCTTTCCAGAATAAGGAAACGAGGGTAAGGGAATAGACCCTAACCCGCATAAACCCTTATATCCATAAGAAATAAGGAACTGCGTATTGTTATATCTATAAACGAGGGAAACAATAGAATATGGTGTCGTAAAGAAAGATCTGTGCATTGCTATAACTTTAAATACGAGAAATGACAGAGGATAGTTGTTTGACAAGAAATGGGTATTGTAATTCCTATAGCGAGAATATGACAGTAGATAACTGTGTAACTATGTAACGAAAATACCCATATCAGAAAATAAACCAGTACATTTGTCAACCATGAGAATATGAGTATCCGTATTCATTGATTACATGATAATCAAAAGAAGACAGCCTCTTGGTAACGCTAAGATTCATAGCGTCAATGTACCAAAATAAACAAAACACGATGACAGTCAACAGTATTAAGCCGAACGGCTGTAGGATAAGAAGGAGAAACTGTAACGAAGACTCGAATAGAGGTTTATGCTTCATGAGAGATAACCAAAATAACGAGCTCTTCTTTAAACGAAAAACAATATATATCCGGTCTTAAAATTGAACATACATTTTACTGCAAACAGAAGTAGTCAAAGCCGAGACTGTTGCCGTAGCCTTAAAGGAAAACCCCGGCCAGATTTGAATTAACAGTTATAAAAACCTAAGACCCTAGTTCGACAGAATGGAAACGACCATGACTGATTGACATAAGAACTGTAAATCTAGTTCCATCTGCAAGCAGGCTACCGGAGAAACCTCAAACCAAAGAAGAACCGCATGTAGCAAGAGCTCGAGGGTCTCATAGGAGTACCTCGTCAGACCCCAGGTGCAAGCCGGTAGCCTCGGAGGTTTGCAAGTGGAGCATGAAGCTAGTTCAGAACAATGGCTCCGACCTCTTTTAAAGAAAAACTAAACCAGAGGGTTCGGAGAAATACCAACCTGAAACCGCCAAAAGGAGACTTGTTGGGGGTTCCTTACCTGGATCCTGAATCCGGGTTGAGCAACCCTCTCTGGCATACACCTGTAATAGAGAACGAAATATAAATTAAATATGTTTTACAGTGAAAAAATAACAAAATAAAACTGTGAGCTGAGTAGGAGGTTACCTGAAGAACTCCGAACTGGTCTTATGAAGCATCCAGAGCAATGACAGGTCTGGCTGTGAGTCGAGGAGACCAAAGCATAGTAGCAGTAGTGAACTAAGTTGACAGACGGGATGCGTAGCAAATGAACAAATGAGCTTTGTCCATAAATCGCGGGGTATATGTATTGAGGCTAAACCCTTAGAGCCATCGCCACCGTTCGATCTCCCAAACAAATCCTGTATGTCCATATGAGGCGCAAAGAGAAGGCGGGAAGGCCGAGGGCCCCAAAGCCAAGACCTCTCACGGCCTTGCATACCCGGCAAACCACCTGTCTAGCAGTAAACTTGTGTAACCGGTGTGGTAGGTAGGCTAGTACTCCAAACCTGCACCTGGCCCATTGCAAATCGAGACAGCAGTGACTCCACGTACTGGGAGGGTGTAAGGTGTAAGTCAAATATCCTCAAACGTATACTTGGCATTTAACATAGGTCATATCATTGCAGAACTTACAAACCACTACGATGATGCATAACCTTAAGATTGGTCAGGGTGAAACATATCTATATTACATTGGTGTTAAGTGTTCACAAGATCGGCTATATATAGTTTAGACACACCGTTTATATATTGATGCTTAAACCATTTAAAGAATACGTGTGACAAACTTTATACCATAGTTAAATAATTTTTTTTTTACTAGGTATTTTTTTTACATGAGGGAGTGTTACACAGAGATTACTTTTTCATTCTAAATGAAATCAGACATATATTTCCAGTAAAACCTACTTTTACTAAATAGACAAAGATGGATGATGTTTATAGAAGGGTAACTAAGTTATCTATCCCAGATAAGAAACATTGGGAATAGTTAACTAATTTACTTGACTAAAAGGGTGATCAAACAACATTTAGTATTTTCAGGAATAGACATCACCAATTCAATAGTTCTTAGTTTTTCCAGCAACAGTCATCAACAGCTCAGCACCAAAATAGTGACAAATCGACTATCAGTTTATATTCCTGATTTTGTATTTATCTATTTTTGTAAAATAGTTTAATATATTTTCTTAGTTCTAAGATTGTATAAATAACTTTCTTCCATGAGTTATTAAGGGTTGCACCCTTGAAAGAAACATTTGTAAACATTAAATGCACTTGAATTTTTATGAATCATTAATACAAAGGCAAAAGATTCTGAGTTTCGATTCATACAGTTTTGTGTTCCCTGTAAGTTTTCCAGTTTTCATTCATTTTTGTTCTTTCTTCATATTCTTAAGTTTTACTAAGATAAACAGGTAGGAATAATTGTGTTTCAATTTACTCCTATAAGCTTCTAAAATGATCACCTTTAAAGAGAATGAATTATATAAATTGTTTGTTTAACTAATTCCCTCTAAATCATAAAATCAATAGCATCTTTTGTAATCTCAGGCATCTTCTGTTAAACTTTCTGAACATTGTTCGAAGGTTTTCTTACTTATGATTATTTAATTTTCTATTTGAAACTTGCAATAGTCATATCATCTTTCAGTTTCTGCTCATCACTAAACAAGCTATATCACTATATGGATTTTAATAGCAGCCCTTTGTTTAAATGTTAATACTATTCAAAGGGTCAGGTATGACTATTTTATATCTGTTTCATACATTGGTCCTCCAAAATTAAAACAAAACCCCCCAAAACAAATATCTTAGATGCCCTGGCATGATAACTGACCATTATCATCTCAGAGATACAACAGATCCCACCTCCCTCCTGCCATTTCTACCACCTTTCCCACCATCGTTGCATGTACTCATGCCAAGGGCCACCGCACCCATTTCTTTGAGTGTGTGGGGGGCGGTGGTATGTAAATCACTTGTACTCATCACTGCCCGCAGGCACTTTTGTCTGCCAGCACACACCTCGATCAGGGTAAATTTTGAATAAATATTGATGAGGTAGAGAATATATATTTTTTTTTAAGAAAAACACATTTAAAATAAAAGTATGTTCCCCCAATTATATATAAATTAAATAGTTGGTAAATGTCTATAAATGTCAAGATACTTACGTCATAATACATCTCACATTATCAAGATTTACGAAAACTCATAAAAATAACTAAATTTTAACTTTATTTATTATTATTATATTATTAAAAAAATATAAATATATATACATTTAAAAAAAAATTAACAAGAAAACATAATCCAACACTAATAGCATGAGTTATATTTATTATTATTAAAAAAAACCTAATATCCATTTTTTAATTAAATTGAAAAATGAAAAAATATAATTATTTTAAGATCAATTTCATTTTTCTATCCACCATTACTAAAATCCATACATGGTGTTAATTGAATTAAACTTCTAGGAAATTTTACTCCAAAATAAACATATTTATTAAAATTAATAATCACTCAATCCATCATAAATATTTTTATACTTAAAAAATATATTATATGAAACTTTTCCAATAAAAAAAGTCGGCTAAACTCTAAATTAACCACAAACTCAATTATTATATAGGTTCCTGCTCACATGAAATAATAAATTATATATATATATATATATATATATTATATAATATAATATATAAATATATAAATTTAGGATATTTTACCACAAAATAATTGTGAGTGGAATTGTGATAGATAATTTATAGAAAGTTTATGTGCATTGAATTGTTTTGGTATATATGTTAGATATATTTTTGGTGTTACTAGGTATTAATTAAGTTTGATTTTGAGTTTAGTCTAAATTATTCCGATATTCATTGTTTTTTTGGTGTTACTCGGTATTAATTAAGTTTGATTTTGAGTTTCGTCTAAATTATTTTGATATTATTGGAATTACATGATGTACATCTGGATTATCGAGACTACAAGAGGCAAATAGCCTATAAATTCACACTCTTTTATGGTGGTGTAAATCTCTCTTTAAACCAATTTTCTCTTATAAATGACATGTATTCTTGCAGCCTTATTTACCGTAATGGGCTAGAAATTTTAAATATAATTAGTTTTTAAATTTGTTTATGGATTTTGGATAGATTGTGATTGGTTGCTTTTTTAAAGCACTTTTAGATATAAGTGACTAGTTGAATTTCTAATTATATTTAGATATTATTTAAAGATATGACATAATATATTCTTATTAATGGAAACTATATTAAATGTTAACCATATTTATTAATATGATTATGATTACAATGTATGTCAAATTCAAATTTATTTTAAATTTATATTAATTTTTGTTTTATTGATAAGTTAATATATTTTATTAGATTGAAATTTTAAATATTATTTCTAGATAAAGTATTTTTAGTGAGTACTTTTTCGAAAGTTTTTTCCAGTCTATCACAAATATTACTAAAATACTTTATTTAATAACTATAATTAAATGCAATAAATGTTCTTATAATTAATTTATTAGACAATTTTAAAGCCTTTATCTAAATGGTATACCATGTCAGGAAATACATCATCGCATGTATGTCATCAAGAATATCCCAAAAAGACATATGAAATTATTTTGAACAAATGTCAAAAGTTTTTTTTTTTTTTATAATTATTTTAAACAAAATTTGTTTTTTCTTTTCTGATAATAAATTATAGTATTGACACGAAACTCAAAAATAAAAATTGTGAATGCTACCATTGTAGCCATTTTATTAAACTTAAATATCTTAAAAAATAAATACAAGTTAAACTTATGGATGCCACCTTACTGGATTCAGTGGGCAAGAATCTTTTCATAGAATAGGCGGTTGACAATCCCATATGAAGTACCAATTTGAGAGGAGGAAATGGTGAAACGATGGATTTGTCGATCCTCGAAGTGGAGGCATATTGTGAAGGTTTGTGATAGTTGAGTAAGTATTTATTAGTTTATAGATTTTTATAAATATATAATAGCTATAAATAATTATAAATATTATGCTTAGTGAGTGTAAAATATTAATTGTTATTTTTTTATTATTTTAAGTTATTATTTCTTGAAGTTAAATAAGAATATAACATAACATTTAAATAAAAGTTAACCATAAAAATTTACATTTAATGATATTACTTCAATTTTTATGATATAAATTATATATGTAATTGACATTAAAAATATTTTTATTTTCTATACAATTAATTTTTACATTTTATTTTTATTTTTAAATGGGAAAGGACGAAAGACAGCACGTAGCTAGTACGATAGTTTTGTATTTAATATATATATCTACATAGTATAATCCAAGCGCTAATTGGAGCTATAATATAGTTTTTTAATTTTATTTTTAATTTTTTAATTTAATAGACCACTAATTAAATTAGGAGCAAGACCAATAGACCACTAATTTATATCAGAGATGTAATGGTAAATATACTTGTTTCATGGCTTTGATACAACAATCTATGTACCATGCAAGCAGTCCTTAAATAACCCTCATTTTGGCACCATTCTAAATTTTATTTTCACCTTTCACTGACCTGTAGCATTATGGTTGAGATTGAATTATTTTTTTCTATGCAAAAAGCCATTGGAAATTCAATTTGTAGGACATGATTTGATACAAATATCTATATACAGTACATGAAGTCCTTGTAGCATTATGGTTGAGATTGAATTATTTATTCGTATGTACAAAACCATTGGAAATTCAATTTATAGGACAATAATGACAATGAACTGCGCCTCCATGTTAGTCATGTGCTATGACAGTACAAATCTCACCTAGCTCTTGTGCTAGAAAATTTCTTTAGCATGATTATGCTAGTTTATCCAATAGACATTGTGTCATATATGCATCAAATCACTTTGAACACTCACTTCTTCTTGCTACATGTGTCTAATGACCCTATGGAGGGCTCAATTATAGTTTAGTCATTCTTTCTTATAGGTAGAAATGGTCATGAGGATTTACTGATGTTCATAGCCTTGTTCCCATAGGGTATATCAAACAAGCCTTTTAGTGTTTGTTTTACATGAGATGTTTGTGCAAAGCAGTTGAAGTCAAAGTTGGAAGCACCAATGTTATCACTTATACCACATTGTTACATGGGCTGAGGATAAAAAGCAGAGTGCAGGATGCCTTGATGCTCATGTTTCAAATTCTGGGATAGGGTTGTGCTCCTAATGGAAGTGCATATTCTATCTTTTTAGTTGGTTTGTGTAAGAAACACATGGTTCAACAGGCTGTTTGGTTTTTGGATCAAATCTTAGTTGAAGGATTTTCCCTCGATGGTGTGACTTTGAATACATTTATCTCATCATTTCCATGGAGAAAAAATACGAGAATTTCCCCACTCCACGAGTAACTCTATTCACAAGGGTTGTTCACTGAGTGCCACAACCTATAATATGCTCATCACTGGTTTTTGTAAAGCAGACAATATACAAGAGGCCACCAAACTTCTAGACAAGACGCTAGAAAATCATCGTGTTCCTGATGTAGTTACTCATAGAACCAACAAATCAATGTAAGCACATATATCTACCATCTATCTATCCTATGGAGCAACTAATTTATCTTCTCGACCAACTAAGTTCCATAGACAGGAACAAGGACCAGGATACTGTAAATAATAAATATTCATTTATTGTCTTAGCTTAATGGTTTCAGATATATTGATGATCATTTCATATTGGCCTTTATACTTGTTTCACGGATTTGATACAACAATCTATGTACCGTGCAACCAACCTTTAAATAGCCCTCATTTTGGCACCATTCTTAATTTTATTTGCACCTTTCACCTTCCATCCCTTCTCTCTCATCTGGTATCTTGGCGCCCTGGGCAGGTGTCTCGTGCAAATTTGTGTGGATTGACGATGAGTTCATTTCCATTGCTTCGGTGAATGAATTTTCTCCTTAGTAATGATCCCTATAAATGATCCTTCCTCGGGCTGAGCCCTTGAGAATACAGGTTGGCCTTTTCTATTACCTTAGAGTGGCCTTTGGCCTCGAAAAAGACCTTGGCTATCCTTGGCCTTTGGCCTTCTAGTACACATAACACAATGAATAATACCCTAGCTCTGGCCTTTGACATTTATAGAGGTCGGTAAGGCCTGTGCCAAGAAACACAAGAACAAACAAATGATTGATCAAGCACTCCTATCCAAGCCTTGCCAATATTACGTGAGCCATAGATAGAGTCTTAATTGAATTGAAGACTGATTCCCAAACAGTGAAGCATGGGCCATACCACTCGATGTATATTGATCACTTGCACTACTCCTCTAAGCTATGAAAAATTGTTACTTAGTTGATTTTATGTTTTCATATCATTGCAAAAATAGAATGACCTCTTTTATTTTTTTTCTTCCCTTCACTTAAAGAATAAGAACTAAGTATAAAAGTAGCCCTATCAATTATGAGGAGTTATGGCCTTTGATTTCTTATTGGATGAGTAGGAAGTTCCAGTAAATTTCAGTTGCATCTACTATTATTACTTTGTAACATCATCATTGTTGCAACACATTATCCCTCTGAATTGCTATTCCTTTCAATTCACAAGTTCTTATAAGAAGGGTTCTTTTCTAGGGAAGGTTTCATGACTGAAAACCATCTCTGTTATAGTTATTCAATTTGTCAATTTGAACTTTGGGATCAAGCAATGATCTTCATGGTTCATAGCACAAAGCTTAACCAGATCTACAACATTTGTCTTTGCCTGTGTATCTCCATTGCTATCACAAGCATGAACCTGCATTGATGTGACAAGCACCAATCTATTGTAAAAGCTCTTGCATGGTGTCCTTTCCAAGCAAATTTACTAGCTTCTTGGGTTCCATGAACTTGTTTTCAACTTATTGTTTTGTGCTCTTATTTTGTTGGCTAGATGCTGAATATTGTCATACTTATACACTATCAAATTGTCTGTTTTGATCATGCAAAACAAGTTGATAGCACACAGCTTAACCAGATCTACAACATCTGTCTTGGCCAGTGTATCTCCATTGATGCCACAAACAAGAACCTGCGTTGATGTGGCAGGCAACAATTTACTAGCTTCCTGTGCCTCAGGTAAGGAATATAACTCTCAACTTCCTTGTTTCAAAGATTTGCATCCTGTGATTGGCCTTGATAGGTTTTCATCCTGTGGTGGAACGAACATTAGAAATCTCCTTTACAAGCAGTTCAAGCTTATGTCAAAAAGGAAGTGAAAAGAAAGGCTTAACACTTCAGCCATTGAGCTTGGATTTTTTATAGTGGCTTTAAAGCAATACTTCTGCATATGAAAGGCTTCTTGACAACTTTAACTTAATCGAGCTTCTTTCTATTTTTTCTGGTGCACTCAAGACCTCCATGCGCTTATTACTGATCTGCACATTGTACATTTCTCCAGTTTCAGAACATCTCCCTATACCTTTAGCTTAGGGCAGAGACTAGCTGCCGTGCAACCCCCTTTGTTTATATATATATGTGTGTGTGTGTGCGTGTGCGTGTGTGTGTGTGCGTGTGCGTGTTTGTGTGTATATATATATACGTATACACACAAACACACATATATACACACACA
>APFE030308986.1:21886-51886 GCA_000404065.3 Pinus taeda
GGGCTAGATAAATGACTAAGCTCTCTTGTGGCCCCCTGTGGAAAGAAAACAACAAGTGGGAGAATGTTGGGTTGTGTTATATTCTTTCCATGACTGGCCCACGTAGTTAACCGAGGGGTTAGAATGGGGGTGGAGCCCCCTTTTGTTGTGTCGATTGCATAGCGGGGGGAGTCACAGGGGCTTTGAGGGTGCAGGTAAACCCACTCTATGGGGTCTGGGGCAGTGCCCCAAACAATTTTGGTTTTGGACCCTATATTAGGTTGGGTGGACCTACCTATGGTTTTGTGCATGTTTTTTCACACATGGTTTTGGACGCGATGGTTTTCAGTCCATGGTATTGGATGCTTCAGCATGTATAAATATGCATTGTAACATTGAAAAGAACATAATGAAAAATCAAGCTGGTAGTCCTGGTTTTGGGATCCAGGGGAAAATATTTGTGTGTATGTGTTTTATGTGTTATGCTCTCGCATTGTTTATTTTATGTTTTTTAGAATTCGTATGCAGGTAATTTTTGTACGGGGTTAAAACCTACACAATACATAATCTATAGTAAGTATTATTTCATAAAAATAACATCATGATGATCACCATCTAACAAACATAATAATCATCTAAGATACTCATTCAAATTCACTACCATCATCTAATTATATACACCTCTAGCACATATAAATGTCATTAGCTAGCACACAAATCTAATAATCTAACAGGGCATCATTATCGTGATCACATCTAATAAAACACAATAATTGTAGTATAACATCATCACCAAACACATCCTGAAATTAATATACATGTCATATCAAATAACTGCTATCACATACACATATATCTCCAATCACATTAACTGAACATATCTAACATGACCTAATAATATACACATCAACACCAACATATAAATTAAATAAAAAAATCAAATAAATGCATGATTAAGTCAAATAACTCCTATCAAATATTTGATAGAACAGACGTAGTAATGGCAGCCTGGTTTGCAGCAAAATACAATGGATGGTTGACACTGCCTCAACGATCAAACTATGAGGTGGAGGAGGAGGCGTTGGTCTGCTCTCTTAGGAGAAACATGAGGCACATCTTCTAGCTTTGGTATGTGCTCAGTAGGCAAATGATGAGGAGGTGTACTACCAAAAGGATCACTGACACTCTGACCATGATCCAATGGGGTACTACTACCAGAATCGTGATCACGACCCTCATCATCATGATCCGATGGGGTAACACTATGTGAAGGCTCATCTAACATATTTGGTGCTACATTCCTACATCCTTCTTTGTTGCCACTAACCTACTAGGTCCAACGATATGACGCATAAGATTCATAGTCTCACGTGAACAGCCCCTTCAGAGATCCACAAACCTAGGCTCTGCATTGATGTCTTGAGCCCTCACAGGGCAGACTCCATCCTCAACCAAAAATCTAGATAATTTGTCGTAGTAGTCCATCCTAAGACTCATAACAGCCCTATGGACCTAGATGCTCACGCCCCTCTAAGGGCGCGCCTCATCCTCTTGGGCCTCACCCATCTCCTCTTCTTCTCTGGGAGGAGGCATGTCCCTAAGGAATTTTTCGATGTCTACAAAGTATATAATGCACAACAATAATTAGACAATTTCATTAAACAATTTAATAAAACAAGTTAAAGAACATGCTATCTAATCAATTAAGACAATAAAATGAAACTAGTTTAATTTAAAGAAAACACTAATATTACCTTTATCATTTTTGAGCTAATATGGTGTAAAGAGGATGTTGGGACACTGTCTACAATCGATACCCGTGTACGGAAATGACAACAAGATAAATGTGCAGTCATCCTCATTGTATGGAAACTACAACAAGATAAATGTGTGGTCATCCTCAGAGGGCCTATACTACGTCTCTGGACCGACATGGAAATCTTACTCCTAGACACACCACCGATGGAAAATATGTGCCAACAAGATAGAGTGCACCTTCAAGGATGTAGCCTCATCATAGTACTTAAGGAGGCCCACATTCCTCAAGATCTCTCAGTTTGCTATGCTAATAAGGCAAGGGTGTAAATCCCTCTCCCTCTCTTGGGCCTCCCATGGTCAAAACACATTGTATTAGTCTATCATTTTCTCCTACTTCTGTTGTTGCGCCCTCTAATGATGTCTTTGCTACATGATTGACATATAAAATACATCAACCTCATACATAAAACATAATTTTTTTTATTAAAATAAAAATGCATTTATAAAAATGGAAACATAACTTTCAATTAAAAATAAATAAATAAAAATCCATGATGCGCCCAAAAAACATAAATGCACCATCTTCAATGCACTATCAAACACAACTACACCGAAGACAGTGTTTACATACATATGATGCACCACTTTTGGTTCACATATCTACATTTTCATTGTTGTGCGTCTCAAATTTATGCACTGGTGTGCACTTACAACCTTTTCGCATTGGTACGGAAAGTTCAAGTTATTGAACACACTGAGCTATATTTCTTAATATTATGTTTGTGATGTGTTTTTTAAATATAAATTTACTAGACGTGACCTAAAAATGTACACATCGATGTAACCTAAAAAATTTCACACCGCAAAAGTAGTGGTGCGTCGAGTTCACTCACTGATCTACAGTGCACCCTGTAAATTTACAGGGTGAACTGTTATCGGTGTGAGCTGAAGCTATCGATTGTAGAGCATAGGAAAAAAAAGGATTTTTGACCTATTTTGAAATGTTAATTCGCTAAAAATTTAAATTAGAGAGAAACATAGATATTACCTGGACATTTTATCATCAGGGAGGCATTGTTGACACATAATTAACAAAAACAAATTTGACAAAAACAAATTTCACCACCATTTGAGAAATTTGGAAAGCCACGCACTAAGCATGGTATGAAAGGATGGTGAGAAAGAGAAACACCAACATTATTGTGCTTACATGAGGAAAGAGTGGCACCAGTGCTTCAGAGCTCTACATAACTATAGATGGTAAAAATGAAATTTATGACATAGTTTTTTTTTTTTTTATTTAACCCTCATTCAGTGTGTTATTATAACCACATTGGTGTGTAAAATATCCAAGAGAACCATTTTTTAAAAGCAAAAACCCTATAGTGGTGCTCTTGTTAAGACGCACAGGGCATTCAAATACATATGCTGCATCGATGCTTTGTCAGACTATAGGACCACATTTAAAAAAAAATAAAAATCATTTAGTTGTGCTCTTTCGCAGATGCACTGGGGAATTTTAATACATGAACAACATTGGTGCTTCATAATAATATAGAACCATTTTTAAAAAAATAAAAACCATAGAGTGGTGTTCTTGTTAAGATGCACTAGCACGCTTTAAATAATTGATAACATTGGTGCTCTGTGGGAATATAGCACCGCATTTGTTTGAAAATTGAAAACCTATAGTGGTTCTCTTTCCAAGTATGCACTACGACATTTTACTAAAAGAAGGGCACTTGTCCTATGGGTGGATATACCATCAACAACTTTTAAAATTTAACCTTTATTTAGTGTTATAGATTATTGTAAGCACCGATGTGTGGTATACTATGCATGCACCAGGGCGTTATAGTACTGGTTTAGCACCAGGTTGTTGTCACAATATAGCACAAGACTGGGAAAAATGAATTTTACAACCGACATTTTTGTAAATTTAACCATTTTCTAGTGCTATTGAGTAGTATATGCACCAGTGCTCTTTGTTATTTAGTGAACCATTTTTTTAAAAATAAATCTGCCATGGTGCACCATGTTCTATTCGGAACCAGTGTTTATGTGTATAGTAAAGCACTGGTGCGTTTGTATATTATAAACGCACTATAAAAAAAACATCCACTAAAACATCTGCTCACCCACCTCCACTAGTGACCTCCTCTGCAAATGGATTTTTGGGCTATTTTTATAGGGCCTTCCACAAAAGCCTCTACTAGAAGGTATTTTCCATGTAGTGTGACCATTTTTTATAGTGGTCGTTGGCCTTTTCTCTTCATGTGAAACCATGGTGTGAGATAGATAAGATTTTCTTTTTAATTACGAGAATCAGTAAACCTATTTTGTTTCACTAAGGAGGCATGTGGTTGAGTTGCAACGATTTCTTTTATACTCCTAAACCTAATGGAATCTCCCACAAACATGCAAGGAAATTTAACTATGTTTCAAACTTTGATGGGGCTTCAATATTGGTCAAATGTTTGTTATCAATCTGGATTATCTTCCTGATTTAGAGGTCCTGCTTTCTAGTTATGTTTGGACCCCAGTTCCTGATGGGAGGTGTAGGGGGTATTTCCCCACTACTATTGTCACTAAGGGGCCTAAGGGGGTCAAAGAAACTTATTTGGAGCCCCCCTCGGTTAGGGTTCGGAGGTAGTATCCACAAAGACAATTTTTTTGGAAAAATTTCCTCATAAACTTTTGTGATTTCATAGTCAATATGGATTGTTCATCATTAGGCCATGTACCTAACAACAAAAATTATGTTAGGAATTTTTTTCCCTAAAAGGAAACCCTCATATTATGAGGTAATTGTATTGTATTTGTGGGTTATTTAGAAAGCATTGTAATTGAGAGTGAGGAGACTATGAGAGAACAAAGAGGAGGTTTTACTGGATGTGTTGTAAGTTCTATCACCTCATTTTAATGGACAAAATAAAAGGAACGATTGGTATTTGTTAGCTATGTTTTATCCATATATTTTCTGCGATATTTTCCTGATAATTCACCACCACGACAAATGAGAATTACTATGGGTTTATGTAGGTCATTTAGGCATCGATAGTAACAATGTTGCAGAGTTATATGCTCTAGAAATTGGAATACTCAATGTTATCATACATGGCCTCTACACATTAGTAGGCGAATGTGACTCTCAAATTTTCATTTAAATCCTCAAATGGATGTAGAAAGGGTCAACTATGAACAAAATATCCAAAATCCAACATCTAGAGGGAGGCTTAGAACATATATAACTCTTCTTGCCAAGATTTTGGTTATTCATGTCAGATGAATTGGTAGCAAAATCATCAACAAAATTGGAAATCTAGAAATATCTTATTACTAGAAGGCTTTGGACAAGAAATGGGATCCCTCTAGTGGAGGACCCCTGACTAAGAGTTTTTTGGCACTTGACAGTGTTGATTTTTCTCCCTTGGATGGGGTTGTAGGGATGTGATCAACCCACAAATATGACAATCCATTAGGGAAATTTTGAGGGAGAAAATGGGCCTCAAATGAAAATACGTATTAAAAACATTAAATTTAAGAGAACCAATATGATTCAAGATGATGCTGTCATCCATAGAGATATATATTTTGGATGGAAAATAAGAAACTACTTTTTTATTTGTATTTTTGGCTTATCTCCTTATAGGTCTATTCAAATTTCGAGTGTGGATATCCATTGGACATAGACTTAAATTCCACATCCAATGAGTACGCATCCTGCATACCTTTGAGTATACCTACATCGAAAAAATTGAAAATGCATGAAAAAAACATGTTTAAAACACACCTTTTTTCATGTAGTTTCAATTTTTTTCAATGTTGGTAACTGAGAAGTATGCAAAGTGGGTACTCATTGGATTTGGAATTTAATTCTACATCCAATAGGTGTCTTCATTGGACATTTGAATAAACCTATAAAGAGATAAAACCAAAAATACAATAAAAAAATAGTTTCCATTCTTTTTCTTTAAAAATTCATAACTACTATATAATTATTTTCTTTAGGGGGCTCATTTTAGACCTCAAAATTCCCCTATTGACTTGTTTTTAGTCCCACTTCACTTGATTATCGAGGAGTCAAGTGGAAGCACCTCCACCCTTTTGTAACATATAATCTCTTATGAGCAAGGATGTGAGAGCTTAAGTAGTTATTTCCATTATGGTTTCTTAAGGGATGGCAACTTTCCCTATAGTAATTTGGTTATTGAGAAGATTTTTGGCGAAAATCACATGTAGAAGACCTTTGTCGACGCGTTTTGAACCAACTAGTGTGGTTCATTGTTAGGACAAGTTGAGGAGTCAGATCATGGCTGCCAATTATATAAGGAGAGCAGATCATCCAAATAGCTAGGTTGACCATCAACGGCTCTCTAAAACGGCTAGAAAAAATAATATTAAAATATTAATAAGTCAAATGTAATAGAAAAAATAACTACTTGTAGTATATCAATTTAATATATTTTTCTTAGGTTCATAAATTATTTAATTTAACTCGTTCATAATCATATACGTAAAAAAGGGGTGTTTTTTATATAATGTTATATTATTTTTATTTTATTTTATTTTAATTATTAAACTAAGTTACCTAATTCTAATTTATATAATTAATTGAAACATTAGGGATGAGAAAAGGGGCGCTGTTTATATAATAGAAATGTTTATTTATTTAATTCTTTATTGATATATCCAATTATTTATTATTTTAATATGCAAAAAAAATTTGCTAATTAAAATAAATAAATAATAATATCATAAAGAATTTAAATAAATAAACATTTCTATTATATACACCCCCCCCCCCACCCTTTTCTCATCCCAACATTCAATTAATATATAATTTAGATTTAGTTAACTTAGTTTAATAATTAAATAAAATAAAATATATAACATTATATAAAAAACACCCTTTTTTTTACGTATATGATTATGAACGAGTTAAATTAAATAATTTATGAACCTAAGAAAAATATATTAAATTGATATACTACAAGTAGTTATTTTTTCTATTACATTTGACTTATTAATATTTTAATATTATTTTTTCTAGCCATTTTAGAGAGTTGTTGATGGTCAACCCTGTCAACCTAGCTATTTGGATGATCTGCTCTCCCTATATAATTGGTAGCCATGATCTGACTCCTCAACTTGTCCTAACGATGAACCACACTAGTTGGTTCGAAACGTGTCGACAAAGGTCTTCTACATGTGATTTTCACCGAAAATCTTCTCAATAATTGTTATGGATCACAGAAGCCTCAATTCAACAAGTAATTTGGTTCTTGACAATGTTTATTCCCTAGTATAGACACTCCATAAATGGATCGGTCAAGAGGATATATTGTTTTAGCTTGCTTCCTCAGTTATTGTTGTCATTCACCTAGTGTCTAAGTAAGATTTGTTTGGAGGCTTTTGAGTAGTATTTTTCTTCATATGTTGTTGGTCTAATTATGTATCTGGTTTTTGGAATATTTCCTATGAGCACCCTTTCCCTGGAGGGTGCTTAAATCCTTCTATATTTTCCCCTCTACCATAATCAATCCTATATTTTAGTAACTTTTATTTGGCTTGACTTCTTGGTTATGATTAATTATCTAGGACTTTTTGGGTTGGGTATTTACCTTTCAAAACCACTTCCTCTTGAATTTTATCACTTCAAGTTAAAATACATGAGTTTGAATGGTTCAAGTTGTCGGGGTCGATGGAGTTAATGTGATAGTTAATCTCCCATGTAGAGCAAGGCACTAAATTATTAGTGGAGGTTTTCTAGGCATGGGTTTCCCCTAAAGTTTCAGATGAAATTGAATTAGTTAAATCAAAAGCGTGCTTAGAGAAGAGTTTCATTTTGGATTTTGAAATTGATGAAGGAATTGGCAAATAGGATGCATATACTAGCAATACAAGGAGTAGAAATATCAATTATTACCAAATAATATACCTATATTGGAAAATTAAAATTGTCATGGGAATGGTCTTAGTGAAATGACATGAGGTCGATTAAGAAATTCTACCCCTATTGAATACACTGCAACTTCAAACCAAGGTGGTTGACCATAAGGTTACAATTCTTTCCAAGAAGACTTCATTCTTGGAGTTTGAATAATCTAAGAATTTTGATGGATAAAAAACAATTTATGTTCTCAATTTACCCTTTGCTCACTCCTTAATATGTATAGATTACTACTATTTCTCTTTTTCTCGTATACTAGTAGGAGAATAGTTGATACTTTACAACTTAGAATTAGCCATATAGGTAGTTATAATCCCAAACATAGCTAACTTTTGAATGATATTTTTATTGGTGATAACTTCCAAAAAATATAAACAAAAGCCTATTGTTCTACTACTGGATTGGTTTCCCTATTGGCAAATGACAAACATGTGTCTGTGTGTGTGTGTGTTCTTCAATTTAATACTAAAATATAGGATGTAACATCCCCGGGTTAAAAGTTCATGTAATAAAAGTTAATAAAGGAAAAACAAGACTAAGGTCAAGGGACACTTATTCCAAGTTGAATGTTTGGAAAAATACCCTAGAGGGCATCACTTGGTGTGTTTATGGCTAAAGGAAAAGAGGCATTAATTGACATTTTTTTATGAAAATAATGGAAATTAGGAGAAAAGGGAGGTGAAAGGCCACAATTTGCATGTGAGGAGGAAATTGAAGGAAAATAATGGAAAAATTAAGAAATTAGAGGCATCAATAATAAAGATACATCAGAGCATCAATTGGTAGCTTTTTGTCCGTGTTAATAATTTTGTCAGTTTAGTTTCAGGATTAGTATCAGAGAGGAGAAGAGCACCAAGAGAAGAAGGAAAGAAAGAAATGAAAGGAAGGACAAGGAAAGAAAAGGAAGGACAAGGAAGGAAAAGGAAAGAAAGGATCAAGTAAGGAAAGGTTGGATCAAGCATCTTTAGTAGGAATACTTCTAGGTAACATATTGAATATATGATTTCCTAGTTGGTTTTTGCATGCATGTTATATCCATGGGTATGATTGGTTTATTTGTTGTTGGTGGCATGTATTTTGTTAGGTTTTGACATTGGTTTCATCCTTTCCTTGCCATTTCCGGATAGCCATGGTGTGATGGGATTATTTCTTGGTTGAGGTATGGATTGTCAGAAGGTTTTGGATCCATGTGAGGGGGTCTCAAGAAAATACCAAGGGTTGGGGGTGGAGATGGTTTTCTTCTGGAAGCCCTCAACGAGAGGGTGGAGACACGGAAATTCCTTAAGGTATGTGAAGGAATTATGAGTTATCCAAGCTCGGTTTGGTTTTGTGATCTCAATACCGGTTTAGGTGAGATCAATAAGGTGAGGGTGGAGGTGGTTTAACCTCTGTATTCCCTTGGTTATTTATATATGGTTTTATCCCATGAGATCCCACATTCATGCTTGGAATATGGCACGGGGGTGATTGGTTGAAAGAAATATTTAGTTCAACCAAATCTATGGTCAAGTGGTACGTGGAAGTCCCTGGCTTGGTTGGCTTTTGCATATGGTTAACAAGAGCTAAGTTCCTCTTGTTTCTATGAGTAAATGTACTTATTATTATGTGTATTAAATGGTTGTTCTATCATTGTTATTTATCTCGTTATATGTTGGTTATAAGTATGGTTAATTAATAGATATAAGTATGGATCCTATCACATTTCACTCAATGAATGTGTGGTTAATGAATGTTTGGTTAATGAATGTATGAACTAACTGGTGCTATGACAGCTATTGTGAGAAGACATAAACCCTTCTTTTCAAATCCCAGATAAGTTTTCAAATCCTTACGCTCAAATATGCATTCATGACCTATAGGTTGCATGTTCAACATTTGTTTTACACAATGTCAGTCACGGTTGGTAGGGGTCAAGTCAAGTCTTGGTTCAATTTTTGGTTCATAAGCTTTGTTTCTATGCCATTTATCATTTTTGGAAGTTTCACTGAGTTTTGGGTAGAGGCCTGAGTCCTGGCCTTGAAAAAGTGGCTCAGATTTTGGGGTCTCTAGCATAGAACTAAATGGAAAATTCCATAGCCACCTGGATGGCTTATCAATGTGGATGGAGGGCTATAGTTACTTTCATGCCTTGGCAAGGGAGCGGTTGAGGCTTTAGGTTAGTGAAAAACAGAGTTATATTAGGGGTTGGATACCTGGAAGGGTTGGGTTGCTCTGGGAGGTCCTGTGGTGTTGAAGGAAATGTAACTAGGTTTGGTCTTCATAAATCTACTTTTGATATTTGTATTTATTGAAGAAAAGAAATATTATTTTTATAATATATGTCAATGAGTTTCTTGCTAATAGAAATAGGTCTAGCACATGTTAAAGTGTTATAGGTGAGTCAAATAGTTAAAACAAAATGTTGAATACCCTTAAGGGCATGTTGCACCATGTATATATTTATATAAGAGTCAAAGAATATCTCTCTAAGAAAATTCAAAGTCCTCTCCATGCAATGACATCATCTATAGAGAAAAAATGATGCAAAGGAAGTCAAGTCGACCTACTGTCCTCAAGTCGGACTAAGAAAGGGACAGTCCTCTATATAAAGTGGTTTTTCAATCCTCCAACGATATTATATCATGTCTAAAATCAGGAAGCAGGTGAAATCAAATAAAAGGTGGAAAAGTCTAGTTTAAAGGAGCCTCTAATGCAGTGAAGAAGGAAGGGACATAATCAAAGTCTAAAGGATTGTTTTAGGGTGAATTGCAGTCACACATGTGAGGGAAAGTAGGGTTGTCTACGGTCACTATAACAACAACATCAAAGTTTCTCATCTCCCATTGCTTGGGCTAGAAACTAATGTCTATGAGGCCTCCCACTATAAGTGAAGAAGAGACTTTCCCAAGAGAAGAAGAAAAGGGTCAAAACCTAAAGGAAACCTCCCACACATGTGAAAACCTAGGGCTGAAGTGTTGTCACATAAACTCTGCAGCTTCACATCAAGAAGGAGCTCGGATGGTTAAGACAAGGAATGCATCATCTTATGTGAAAGAGTTCACTAAGGATCAAGAAGAAATATCTCTTCTAGAACTAATCATAACAAGGTCTATCACCAATTTCCAAAAGAAGTAGGAGGATGAACTACCAGGGAATGAAGTGTCAGAAGAAGGAGGATGAAGTTCCAGGAAAATAAAGTGCAGGAAGAAGGAAGGACTTGACTTGTGCTTGGAGGACATTCTTGTCAAGGGTCTAGGGTTTGGCATTGATATATAAGAAGCTTCAATAAGAGAAACTTACTAAAGGGTTTTCCTCTCAAGAGAAGAGAGGTTTTGGCCCTCGTAGAGAGCCAATGTCTTATGTTCTTGTTCTTATGTTTTTGGTAGAAGTTTGATGAAGTACACACACATGCATTAATAATAAGCAAAGAAGATTAAGTTAACAAGAAAAAGTAAAAATACCCCACAAATTGTTATCAAGTCAAAAGGAATCACATTACATAGAATTTCCCAAGATTCTTCAACATGGTATTAGAGATAAGATGACACATCAAGGAAAGGGAATCTCAAGAACACTCATAAGGTGACTCATCAAGGAAATAAATCTACAAAGTTGAAGCATCAAGCCAAGAAGTCTCAATCACTTCAAGGATAAGAAGGTCTAACATCTATCATTCATCAAGGAAGACTACAAAGCAAGAAGAAGAGCCTTTCAAAAAGGAAACTACAAACAAAATCAGATCAAAGAGGGACCTACATCATCTCCAAGTCATCAATCAAATCTCATCACGAAGTCAAGTCCACTTGGAGAAGGCAACTTGAAGATCATCAAGATCCTAGAAATGCAAGCTATCAAGTCTTCAAGGATAAAGAAAATCCACTACATCTAAAAATATCTCAAGTAAGTATATGTCCCCTTCTGAATATACATCAATGTATTTTTGCAAGGAAAGCAACAAATTGGTAGGTACCAATAACTTTCTTACATGGAAGAAGAGGACTGATTCAAGAAGGGGACATATTTTCAAGGATAAAGAAAATCCACTACATCTAAAAATATCTCAAGTATATGTCCAATAAATCCTAGAACACATCAAAGTGAATATTACTATTCCTGCTAAGGAACAAACTCAAGCCTTAACCAAGTATAATGAGGATGAGATAAGAGCTCAAAGGATCCTAATAGAATCTATCAAGGACTCTCTCATTCCTTATGTCTCCAAATTTGAAACATCAAAAGAAATCTATGATAAACTAGTAGATCTATTCTTGATAACCACGGCTAGAGAAGTGATATCTCTAAGAAATGAATTGTACAAGATGAAGATGTCAAAGGAAGGAATAGCTCCCTACTTCATGACAATCTCTAAGATGAGATATCAACTTCAAGAGCTAGGGGAAGTCATGTCTGAGAAAGAAATGAAAATTGTAGTACTCTATGCTCTACCTGAGGATTGGGGAAACTTCACATCAAGAATATATGCAAAGAAGGAAGCTACCACACTAAATTAATGGTGGTCTCTATGAAAAACAGAGGAAACTAGACTCAAATCCAAGGAAGATGTGGGATCAAAGGAGCAAGCATTGCTACCATGGCCAAGAGAAAGGGAAAATTTGGCAAATTTGGTCCACGAAGAATAAAAAACAAAGATATGTCCAAAATCAAATGGTATGGATGCCAAGAATATGGACACTACAAGAGGAATTGTCGCAAACTAAAGAAGGACAAAAGCAACAAAAGAAAAAGGGAAGAATCTCACATGACTCAAGAGGTGAAAGAAAAAGAAAAGAAGCAAAAGAAGGAAGATCCTCTGGATCTCCACTATGACTAAGTCAGACTCTTTACTTAAAGTCCTCTTTCAAAGTTTTGAATAGGATAGGAGATTTTAGGAATATAATAAAATTGCATAGCTAGAAACATCGTCTAGAATATAGCAGCATGAAGTACATAGTGTTCTAGATACTCATGTAGAAAGAGCATTTGTAAATGAGAAAAAAATGCATGGTTAGAAACATATTGTAGAATATAGGAGCATGGTAGATATAGCTCAAGATATTCATGTAGAAGGAGCATACCTTGAATAGGACCTCATCCACAATAAAGGAAAATTGATCATGCTTAAGAATCTTAGAAGACATCCATCATCAAAAGGAAAGAAACATTTGCAAGGTAAGGGTCTTCAAGATCTTATGATGGAATCTTCAAAAGAAAATTCATGAATAAGAAGCATATGTTTCATTGGTAGTCTCATTCATGGGATTTAAGAAAAGGATGATATGAAAGCAAGCTAATATGGAGTGAGAAGGGCCATAACAAGGAAAATGAAATGAAGCCAAAATGATCAAAGGAGAATCAAGATGAGGTATGTATGCATCAAAGTTTAGTCATGTTATCGTATGTACATTATTAAGGCATGGGAATAGTTCTATGACATGATCAAGTATGGAAGAATCTCTTTCACCAATAACATGCTCGAAGGCATGTACTACAATGCAATGAAGGTCAATAAAATGAAATACTCACATAAGAATTATAAGATTGTTGACTAGGAAGCAAGAAGGAATGTTGACTAGTCCTAGAAACTAGCAATGAAGAAGTACTCCCTCAATAAGTAGAAGGTAGTCGACCAATATATCCAAGAAGAAGCAAATGAAGAAAGAGATCAAGCATGTCAAAAACACCATGATCACCAAAAAACATTATCTAACAAGATACTTTGAAGATATGTCCTGAAAGAAGGCATGACAACTCTAACAAAGAAAGAAAAGACCCTTGACACCTATGAAGGTCTTGGAGACACAAAAGGTGTAGATAATTGATTCTACTCTACAAATATGTCATGATGAAGAAATCCATCTAGCAAAAGTTAATGTTGAAACAATAACAGGATGAAGTCATGAAGGGCTACTCGACCGAAGCATGGGAACAAGCAATTTCAATGAAGCATCCATAAGAAGAGTATTATGAAGCATGGACAAGATAACAAAGGAGTTGCCAGATGACAAGAAATCCTAATATATGACAAGAAGACCACTTTCCACAAAGGAAGAAATGGCATGACAAACCAGGAAGTAAAGTGATCGATGGATGGTGCCCTACCAAAATGAAGTTTGAACCAAGACTTCATGACATTGAAGGAAAGAATAAGATAAAGAAGGTGAAGGACCCACGAAGAAGAAGTTGTTGATGAATGGACAAGGCCCTAGCTAAGAGGGAGTTATAACAAGTTCCCAATTACAAAGGAACTTGGAAAAGTATCTTGTCAAAGGATACTTTGGAATGTATTCCTCTATTGAGAGGAAGATATAGACACAAAATTCTTGTCTTCACTTGGGAAGAAACAATTGGAGGATTGGGTAATCATCTAGCATCCGATACTCTTTGAGGATGTGGAGGGCATCCAAAACAAGAGTAGGCAAGAGGAAAAATATTATTTGAGGGCTGAAAAATCAAGACAAGAACAGTCCTAGAAGGTCATACTCAGTGAACATCCAGGTGGGTATGTACCTTCAGAGATAATGACTAAGGTGTCTATAATTCATTAGTCTCACCAACATTGTGCTATGATCCATTGGGAGATAGAGATGCCAGTCATGGCCTTGTTGTGGAAACAATGTTGGTTATTATGATGCTATAATAGATGGATTTCCAATCTGGTTTCTCTTATGTGAATTCTTCAAGATTGAAACATAGCCAAAACACCTTGTAATGTTGTATGAATACTTCCCTAGTTAAGAGGGAGTGTTGAAGGAAATGTAACTAGGTTTGGTCTTCAATGTAATTTTGATATTTGTATTCATTCATGAAAAGAATTATTATTTTTATAATATATGTCAATGAGTTTCTTGCTCATTGAAATAGGTCTAGTACATGTTAAAGTGCTATAGGTGATTAAAATAGTCAAAATAAAATGTTGAAGACCCTTAAGGGCATGTTACACCATGTATATATTTGTATAAGAGTCAAAGAATATCTCTCCAAGCAAATTCAAAGTCCTCGCCATGCAATGACATCATCTAAAGAGAAAAAATGATGCAAAGGAAGTCAAGTCGGCTCGTTGTCCTCATGTCATCCTCAAGTCGACCCAAGGGAGGGACAAACCTCTATATATAGATGTTGTCCACTCCTCCAACAAGATTATATCACCTCTGAAATCAATGAGTAAGTGAAGTCAAATAAAATGTGGAAAAATCAAGTTTAAAGAAGCCTCTAATAAAGCAAAGAAGGAAGAGACATAACCAGAGTCTAAAAGACTATTTTAGGGTGAACTACAATAACACATGCGAGGGAAATGAGGGTTGTCTACAGTCACTATAGCAGCAACATCAAAGTTTCTCATCTCTCATTGTTTGGGATAGAAACTAAGGCCTATAAGGCCTCACACTATAAGCCAAGAAGAGACTTTCCCAAGAGAAGAAGAAAGGGGGTAAAACCTAAGTGAAACCTCCCACGTGTGCAAAAAACTAGGGTTGAAGTGTTGTCACATATAGTTTGCAACTTCACATCAAGAAGGAACTCGGTTGATTAAGAGAAGGAAGACTTCATCTTACGTGAAAGAGTTCACTAAGGATCAAGAATAAATATATCTTCTAGAACTAAGACTAATAAGGTCCCAGATGCCAAAAGAAGTAGGAGGACGAAGTGTCAAGAAAACAAAGTGCAGGAAGAAAGAAGGACTTGACTTGTGCTTGGAGGATATTCTTGTCAAGGGTCTAGTGTTTGGTCTTGATCAATAAGAAGCTTCAATAAGAGAAACTTACTAAACGGTTTTCCTCTCAAGAAAAGAGAGGTTTTTGCAGGGAAAATTTTAGGGGCTAATATTCGTAGATGGGATAATTTTCCATGTTTTTTCCAAAAAACAGATTTGCCAATTCCCATTCTTTCCTAAAAATGATTTGCCCAATTTTTATAAGAAAAAAAAAATTAGCTTAAAAATTGCCAAAAAATTATAGAGACAATACAAAATCATTAGAAGTTTGAATATTTTTACTTAAATATCACCAAGAATTTTATAGTTTGAATATTATGGACTAGTAAGATTCACCAAGGTTTCGAATTTTTAAGATGAATTTCCATCCTTAAAATTTTCACTAGGTTTTGGCCCTAGAAGAAAGCCAACATCTTGTTGATGAGCCCTAGAAATGGGTACTTATGTGGGCTCATTCTACATCTTATTTTGACTTAATCCACCATTCTCATTATTTTATTGCATGTTTTTGAATATATTTATGCTAATAGAGTGAATTGGGTTAGTCACTTTGCCATGTCTAATGTGTGTTTTATGTAGATTTTTTGGCCAATTTTGGACAAAGTCAAGGGATTTATGAGCAAATAATAGCCAAAACTCGAGGAAAATAGGGAAGAGGATTTATAAGGGGGTTGTCTCCTTTATTTATGACCCCTTTCCTTGAATCCTCCATCAGTAACTCAGAGCACAAAAGTCCACATTGATGATTCCAAGGGGCAAACGAGCAAGTAAAAGAAGGACTTTTGTTTATCTCCAGTCCTAGGAAGTTGAGTTCCTTGATTTTAGGAGGACTGTTGAAGGATTCCATTTGTAAAAATAAGGAGGCTTAGAGCCTCAGTAGGTTAGCTAGTTATTAGTATATTTTCACACTTTTGTGCAGCACTGTGTTCAACGCATTTTCGAGTTCCTTTTGAGAACAGTTTATGTAATGTGACTACTATTTTTGATAATGAAGATGAAACAGCTTTTGAGCCAGCACTGATATCTTTTAGAGGGCTGAAGCTCTTGGGTTAGGGCCCAACCCAAGTTTCCCAGCACCTCCTATTGTGTACTTATACGTTTTTGCTTCAGTTCATGAGTTAATTTATGTTGCATAGATTCATTTTACTTTGTTAAATTAGGTTTCTTTTGATGGTTAGCATAGTTGTTTTTGTTTCAATTGCTCAAGTAGGTTGCTAAAGTGATAGAATAAGATTCAAAAAGGCCAACAATAGGCCCTGATCTCCTTTCTCCCTTCCTGGGACTATGATTTGAGGTTAAGGCACTTTTGCTACCATCAAAAACACAGTTTTTTTTCTTCCATGCAACTACTAGTGTGATAACTTGATTTCGAAAGATTGATATATTGGTTTAGATTTAGTTGCTTAGATCATTTCCTATTCTTTTACCATATTTCTCTCCACGTGCTTTTCTTTTCACAGGTTATTGTTCAACATTTTCTGTTTGTAGGTCATAAATTAGGTCAAGCTAGATAAAGTTTTGTTTTCATGGTATAGTTAGTTCTTTCTTCACTTAGTTTTGATAAGTAAATGTGCAGATCCCTTACAGGACATCTCGGATCACCATCCATCCATAATACATTCAGCACCAGCTCACTCCTCATAGATTTCCCAAGTCATTTGCAACATTTCGCCAATCTTCCCTAACTTCTGTTTTTCTCCATAAGCTCCTCTCTTGCCATTTGAACAAATCCAACCATCATGTTCCATCTTGATCTTCTTTGAAAAGATCCAAACACCTCAACACCTTCATCTAGCCTTCAGTTACCCTTTTCCATCATTTTTCCACCTTCAAAACCTCCAAAAATAGCTCTCGGCCTCCTCCTCTAGATCCTCTTGTAGATCTTCCTGTAGATCCCCTACAACCTCCTGTAGAATTTCCTGTGAGTGATTTTTTGAAGTCTGATCGCTATGGAAGTCTTCAGAAGGGTACTAGGGGCTTCTTAGGACTTATCTACACCTTCCTCACCCTCTGCAAAAACCAACTCCATCTTCCTTTTCCACCAAACCTCTACACAATCACAAGCATAATAATTTCACATAAAAACACTCAAAAGCACAAAAAGATGTTTTCTTCTCATTTCTTTTCAGAAGTAGTTTGAATAAATGCAATTTACCTTTTTAGTAATCAATAGCACTCATTTCATCAGTTTCCATTTATTTTCTTGCAAAAGTAGGGTTAATAGGTAAATTAGGGTTTGCGTTACATTTCAATTTTCCTTCTCTTTATGCAGATAGAATAGCCTTTGTAGCATTAGCTTTCTTTCATCACAATTAAAAACTTCTTCTGAGAACTCATAGAAGTTGGCTTGAGCTCATTAGTGATCTTGCGTCAGCTGACCAAGTGACAACTTGCAATAAGAGTTAGTACTTGTGCATACAACACAGTCGCTTCCAAGTTTGTTACGAACTACATGGTTGATCAAAGTAAAGAAGGAAGCCCCAAGAGTTGCAGCATTATTGATGCAATACTGGTGCTCACCATATTTTTTGCACCATTTCTGAGGAAGCGTCAGAGTATTTTGTGATTACTGCTTTTCTTCTATTTTCTATTGCAACATTCTACCAAGTAGTTTATTTCAGCAAAAGTAGAGAGGTTGTTTCATTTCAATTCTGCAATTTCCATTTCTGCAAAAGTAGATTAGGCATTTTCCTACTTTCATTTCAATTCTGCAATTTCCATTTTTGCAAAAGTAGATTAGGCATTTTCCTACTTTCATTTCAATTCTCCAATTTCCATTTCAGCAAGAGTAGATTAGTCATTTCCTGCTTTCATTTCAATTCTGCAATTTCCATTTCAGCAAGAGTAGATTAGTCATTTCTTGCATTCATTTCAATTCTGTAATTTCCATTCCAGCAAAGTAGATTAGTCATTTCCTTGCTTTCATTCCAATTCAGCAAGTTCATTTCAATTAGTTGCAATTTGTTGTTTAATCCATTTCAGTTTTGCAGGTACAAGCAGGGAAAAAAATAAACAAACAAATGAAACAAAACAAAAAAAAAACAAAAATCACCCAAAAAGAGATTTCCTTTCATGCCTTGTAGGAACAGAGACAATTCAGGAAAATTCCTACCTAACACCCCCACCACATCACTAAGTCGCCCTTCTCTCTTCTTCAGTGACAGTGATCTAGAAGAACCTATAGGTGAACCACCATAGATATACGAAAATCCTATAGGAGAAGAAGAGAAAGAAACCATTCTTCATAAGACCATGGCTGAAAACAGAAACGTTAGAGGAAATGGGGAAAGAGTAGAGGGTACCTTTCCTATCCGAGAGAACAATGGGGACACTAAAATGAAAAACATAAGTCCTTCAGCCTTACCCCACTTCCATGGATTGACTACCGAAGATCCTGATACCTTCTTGTTTGAATTTGTTGTTCTCTGTCAAACCTATGACTATGCAGAAGATGAGCAGAAGTTGAAATTGATTCCTTCTACCCTCAAGGATGCAACATTGCGCTGGTTCATGGGGTTACCTAGAAACAGCATCACAACTTAGGCTCAGATGCAGCAAGCCTTTAACAACAAATACCGAGACTATTGTAGGTCAAAGGATACCAAGGAAGAGTTTTTTCGAATGACCATGGGAAGAGATGAATCCTTAGATGACTATGAAGAGAGGTTTCAACTCAATTATAAAAAGGGCCAAGTGCACACTTGACCTCGAATCTCTGAAGTTGGTCCTACTTAGAGGGGTCCTGGAAGACCTTCTAGACACCCTCCATTTGCTGGCTGGGGGAGACATCTACCAACTACCTTATGATGACATAAATATTGTGTTTAGAAACCATTCTAGGGCAGCTGGAAAGAGAGGTAGGGAAAGTCAACCTTTAGCCAGTACATCCTCATCCAGTTCATCTCTTAGAAGTGAATTTGAGAATCGACTAGAAGATTTCAAGAGTGAGATGAGGCAGACTCTTGCCATGAAAATGGATACATTGCATATCAAAAGGAAACAAGAGGAAGCAGAGAGGGATTTGGACATTTTTTGTCCTAGGTGCACCAGAAGGCATCCTAGGAATGAATGTCCATTGAACTCTATAGAAGTGTGTTCAGTCTGTGAAGAAAACCATTCTATGAATCAGTGCCCTTCATTGCCTAGACTTAAAGTTGCATACCATGGGGTCAAAGGAGCCACTGAACTACTCTATTTCATGAACCAAAGGAGGCCACATGGGCCTAGACCTTACCAACGAGGAATGCAAGGGCATCCCATACATATTACAACCCCAATCAAGCCACTTCCATGCCTTCTTGGGGTCCCCCTACTCATCCTTCCTAGTCCACACCCCCTCCTTGGTCATATCCATCTCAATACCATGCTCAACTAGCTGCTCATTCATTTCACTCTTATGCTTAGCCACATCCTCATTGGAATGCACCTCATCAGGCATGGAGGCCCCAGTACAACTCTCCTCCCACTCTTTTGCCTCCACCACCTGCTCAACTACAACCATTGCCTTATGCTCCACCAAGGCAACCTCAAATACCTGCTCAACCGAACCTGAACCCCAATAACAGACAGGCCTAGCATGTATATAGTGGGGAAACATCATGCCTGACCTATGCTATATAGATTCAGGAGATTAACCTACGATCTGGGAAGGTCCTCCCTGATAACCAACCTCCCCCTAAGGAGGATGAGGAAGAAAAATAGGAAAGTGAACCAAAATCCATTCCACACTTTCCTGAGAGATTAACCAACACAACATAGCCTACCCCAGAGGAGACTGGACCTCTGGGAGAATTGAAACAATTATGTATAAAGATACCACTTCTCCAAGCCATAAAGAATGTGCCTATATACAATAAAATGATCAAGGAGAAGTGCTTCAGGCACCCAGGCAGGTGCAAGAGAGATGCCCCAACTATCAATGTCATAGGATAGTTGTCCAATCTTATATTGGGGCAGGTAATCTGTCCGAAATATCTAGACCTTGGAAGTTGTGTAGTCGATGTCCACATCAATGGCACCATAATCCCTCATACCCTGATTGATCTAGGGGTTGCCATTAATGTGATGACCAAGGACACTATGCTCAAGATCAACCTTCAGGGCTCCCTGAGAAAGACCACAACAGTACTACAGTTAGCAGATCACTCCACCGTGACCCCTGAAGGGATTGTGGAAAATGTAATGGTCTCTATCGATTCTTGGGAGTACCCTGCTAATTTCCTAGTTCCACAACCAAAATCAAAGCTTACTGGGTATCCTCTCATCTTGGGAAGACCCTAGTTGGCTACTGTAGATGCCTACATCAGTTTTCGAGTAGGGAACATGACAATCAAGAATGGGCATATGTCTAAGCAGCTAGTCCTATATCCTCCTACCCAACCTTAGTTAGAACATGATTTACCTCTCTAGTTGGAGGAGGAAGATGAGGATGAAGTCTATTCTGCACCACTATGTGCAGTAGAAGCTACCATGGGGGGGGGGGCACAAACCGAGGATGATCTCATTGAAAACTTGATTCAGAATCCATCCCCCAGTGGGTTGCCAATAGAAGAGCTGGTGGAAGAAACCCAAGCCAATCCTTTAGTTGATCTCTGTGTGGCTGATCCAACCTCTCTTTGAGTTAAGAATGTGGAATTCGGCCCAGAAAGAACCTTGAAGATCAACTCATCCTTATCCACTTCTTAGGAGGAAGAACTATGTAGCTTATTGAGAAACCACTTGGATGCTTTTTCTTGGAGCTATAAGGAGATTAAGGGAGTCCACCCTTCAGTCTGTACTCATCACATTTACATTAAGGAAGATTGAAAACCAGTCAAGAAGCCTCAAAGGAGGATGAATTGAGCCCTTAAGGACATTGTTAAAGAAGAACTCCAAAAGTTGTTGGATGTAGGATTCATCTACCCTATCTCTTATAGTGAATGGGTATCTCCTTTGGTACTAGTGCCAAAGAAAAATGGGAAGTGGAGAATCTGTGTCGATTATCGGGAACTAAACAAGGCCAGAAAGAAGGACCATTTCCCTTTTCCTTTCATAGATCAAGTGTTAGATGGCCTGGCAGGGAAGAAGTTCTTCTCCTTCCTAGATGGGTTTAGCCGATACAAACAGATCCAAATCAGCCCGGAAGACCAAGATAAGACCACTTTCACTTGTCCTTGGGGTACCTTTTCATACCAGGTCCTTCCTTTTGGGCTGTGCAATGCTCCCGCTGCTTTCCAGAGAGAAGTATTGAGTATATTTTCTGAACTGGTTCATGATTCAGTGAAATCTATATGGATGACTTTACCCCTTATGGTTCTGACTTCCAGGAAGCTTTATCTAACCTAGGAAAAGTTTTGAACAAGTGTATTGATATGAACCTATCCCTCAGTCCTGAAAAATGTGAATTCCTGATGACTGAAGGGACCGTGCTAGGTCATGCAATTTCTCAGCAAGGATTACAGGTCGACCCCAACAAAATTGCCATCATCCGAAGGGTCCCACCTCCTCAAAAGGTAAGAGATGTTCGAAGTTTCCTAGGTTTAGAAGGGTATTATAGAAGATTCATTAAGGATTTCAGTAAGTTAGCCTCTCCATTGTTTGGTCTTTTGGGAAAGGATGCTGAATTCATATGGACTGACAACTGTCAAGAGGCTCTGGATACCTTGAAAAGTAAACTCGTGACTGCCCCAATTTTGAGAGGTCCAAACTGGTCCCTACCTTTCCACATTCATACAAATGCCTCGAACAAAGTGATAGGAGCAGCCTTAGGGAAATTTGATGACAAGCTACCTTATGCCATATATTTTGTAAGTAAAAACTTGTCCAAGGAAGAATTGAACTACACTGTAACCAAAAAGAAGCTCCTAGTTGTAGTTAATTCCCTAAATAAGTTCAGACACTACATCACTGGCTATCAAACATTTGTACACACTGATCATGCTGCAATTAGGTATTTAATGAACAAACCAAATGTAAATGCTCGTATTAGTATATAGTTACTTTTATTGCAGCAATTTGATTTAACCATTGTTGATAAGCCGGGTAAGGAAAATGTTGTTGCTGATTTTTTGTCTAGAATAGATATGCCTGTAGGTGAAGAAGGAATGGTGGATGATCAAATTCCAGATGAACACATATTTGCTATCTCAGTACTCTCTCCATAGTTTGATGATATAGTAAATTACTTGGTTTCAACACAGTTCCCACCACACCTGTCCTCAAAAGAGAAGAGCAAGATTGTAAGAAAAATTTCCCCTTTCAACTGGATTGGGGGCAATCTCTTCAAACTTGGCCCAGATCAGGTTTTGAGGAGATGTGTCAGGGAGGAGGAAGTTTTTGACATTCTCCTAACCTGTCATGATGGGTCCTGTGGGGGCCATTTTGCAACAAAGAGGACTGCCTTCAAAATCCTGCAAGCAGGTTACTATTGGCCCACTCTTCATCAAGATGTAAAGAGATATATCAGCCAATGTGACCGATGTCAAAGGATGGGGAAACCTACTCCAAGGGATGAGATGCCCCTGAAACCTTAAGTGACTTTCGAGCCATTTGAGAAGTGCGGCATGGACTTTGTGGGTCTTGTCAACCCTCCTTCAAAATAGAAATCTTACATCATTGTGTGCATCGACTATCTGAAAAAATGGGTAGAAACAAAGGCGATCAAGGCAGCAACAGAAGAAAAAGTAGCTGAGTTTTTGAGAGAGAATATCTTCTACAAGTTTGGCTATCCAAGAGAATTATCACAAATCAAGGGAGTCAGTTTGCCTCCAATCTGATTGAAGACCTGCTCACACATCAGAAAATTAAGCACAGAGCTTCCACCCCTGAACATCCCCAAGAAAATGGACAGGTGGAAGTCACTAACAGATCTTTCGAAGGAATTTTGACCAAGGTAGTAAGCAGCACCAAAAAATATTGGGCAAATCGATTGGTTGAGGCCACTTGGGCCTATAACACCACCTGGAAAACCACCACAGGGTTCAAACCCTATGAGTTGGTCTATGGGAAGAAGGCTTTGTTGTCAATAGAATTTGAATATAACACACTAAGGATGGCAACTCAGCTGGACCTAGATCTCAGCCATGAACAAAAGGAAAGGTTACTTCAGCCAAATGGATTGGATGAACAGAGATAGCAGGCCCTTCTCCACTCAGAGGTAGTCCAGCTTCAAAGGAAAATATGGCATGTCAGACACCTCAAAGAGAAAAAATTCCAGGAAGGAGATTGGGCGATGTTGTATGATTTAGGGTATAAAGATTTCAAGGGCAAACTGAGGACAAGATGGCTAGGACTGTACATAGTAGAAAAGTGCAATGACAATGGTTTATTTCTGATCTGGACCATCGATGAAGAAGCCATTCCCATGCTCATTAATGGGCATAGGTTGAAGACCTATAGGAATCCCCTCTCCAAGCAAGAGTTCATGGTGAATCTGAGTACAACAATATTGGTAGTGGAGCAAGTCACTGGCTCCACTCCACCCACACCCTAAAAAAAAAGGGAGAAAAAAAGAAAAACAAGAAAGAACCAGAAAATAAAAAAGAATAAAAAATCCCTGGGTGAAAACATCCCCTTGGAGGTGCCCAAGGCATGCAATGAGGGTGAAAACCTCCTGGATGCACCCCAACTATCTCAAAAAAAAAGAGAGAGAAAAAGAAAAAACAAAAACAGAAAATTAACTTTTTTTTTGAATGCTTTGCAGATTGTAGGAGGGCCACAAAAGGAAAGAAACATGGCCAGGATGAATACACCTTTGATAGATCATTTCTCCATTGCCATTGTCTTTCTCCAGTCCTTGATCTCACTTATTCTAGAAATTATGCATCCTACAAGAAGCTTTGTGCATTCTATAGGAGGCTCCTATAGAAATCACAAAGAGCTCGAAATCAAGTTCAAAAAAAGGATCAGAGGACAAGAAATTTGTTCAAAAGGCCTATGGACCTCCCTACCACCATTCATCCTCCTAACTCTCCATTCCATACCTGCACCACTACATTTCCACTCACTTCTTTCCTCCCTACATAGAAAATATAGAACCTTGTTTCTTTTGTTTTTTTTTTTTTAAATGAAGAATAAACGAGTAGCACCCTGAACTTAACACTTACCTAGTGCATGTTAGTTATTTTCCCTTCTCCCTCAGAACCTTCCTTAGCTATCTCTCCATTCCCTGCTCAAGCCTCAACCAAATTTTTAGAGGGAGAAGCAGTTACAGGAAATCCTGCAGGATTCCTGTAACAACTGATCCCCTTAAAAATCGAGCTCTAGAGGTAGGGTCAATGCAGCCACAGATGATAAAACACACAAGGAACCAGTCCTAATCAAATATCACCAGCATGAGGTAGCCAAGCCACGAGCACCAACTGCAGCAGCAACGCATGAATAGAGTGCCAAATTTTGAGCATGCGACAACACGGTAGTGACTAACAGGTAAGCGACGAAACTCGTTCCTCTATTACATGAGTATAATTTAGAAACTGCATGAACCATTAAGATGGTCGAGATTAAATGAAATCAGTGGCCAGCTAACTAGCCACCCTCGTCTAGTTCAAACAAAACCCCTCGTCGAGTTCAAACAGCGTCTCATCCAATTCAAACAGTGTTCAGTGGGTTAAATCGGCACGTGTGTTCAGTCAACTCGGGAAGAAAAACTCAAAATAAGTAGTGGTGGCAGCTTATAACAGAAATGATGGAAGGGATTGCAGGCAGGTGGCATGAAGTATCATAATGGCACTGGATTAGGGACCAACGGTTTGGATGAAGACAACATACCCTTCCTACCACCTCACATTGTCACTGCAGAACACGCTCGTAAGCTCCTATAAGTTTAAGTACGCTGCAGTCAACGCCTTCATCACCTTTGCTTTCATTTGCATCACCGTGCTCTCGACTACAACAACCTACCTACCACCTTTAGAACCTCGAAGCAGTCGCTCTATGTCAGTTTCAAAACCCTTCCGCTTATCGGTCTTCTACAAGAGCATTATTGCACTCTACAGGAGTGAAAAACATAGTCCTATAGGAGCCCTTCTACAAAAGGGCCAATGAGCAGCATCGCAGAGGAAAATTCGGGATTTTTTATGCCAAATTCGAGCACAAAAAGGTAGGCTCAGTAAAACCCACTCTGCATTTCATATATCTACAAAAGGTGGTGGATTTGAAGCGAAGTACTGAGTTAAAAAGAAAGGAAAAGTGAGAACAGAAGTCTGCCTATGTTTTTTAGAAATATATATAGTTTCTCCATTTACTCTCTGAGTCGAAATTATGTCTCTTTCTCCTCCATGGTATTTTGCTGTGTAAAGAAAGGATGCAACCATAGGAAATTAAGCCTGTAAAATAGTGAATTTGCATTGGGTGGTCTGCTTACTTTATGAAAAGAAAAAAACATTATCTTGTATACTCTCTATTTTTTAAAAGATATTGTTTCCCTCAAATAGACCAAGAAGTAAATTAAGTTTGAGAACAGAGTTTGAAAGGAAGGAAAATTGCAAATTACTTTTGTTAAAAAGGAAGAACATGAAAAATTCTCTCTTTGGTTCCAAAAAGAAAACATCAGTTGTTCCTCTGTTTTTGTGTTTGAAAATTTGCTGCCTTCTTCCTCACCTGAAACATTCCAGCAGTCTCTGAACAACATGACAGGGGGTTTTATGAGGAAGGAGCCTCTGAATTCCACCAAATTGCATGAACACCCAGAAGTGGTAGCCCTCTTTACCAAGGCAAATTGGATGCCTTTCTTTGAAAAATTTCATGGGTATGATGAGGAAGTCACAGAGGAATTTTTATTGTCTTTAAAACTCCACTCAGAAACCCATGCTACAGTCAGTTTCAGGGGTCTAACCATAGAACTTAGACCAAATTTCATCAGCATAATTACAAGCCTCCCACTTGGGCTCCCTGGAGCAAAGAAGAAAAACCACTAGGACAGGTTGCTAAGAAGACCTTTTTCCAGCTTGATGAACATCCTGTGGAGGATAAGAATGGGATCAGAAGGACAATTATACCTTATCCATGGGGTGAGGTCAGCTATCAAATCATGAAGTATATCTCCTATGAAGGAAGATACAACTTCATTTATGGTTATCATTTCAGGCTGTTACATGAACTAAGAAATGGCATGGACCTGCGTGCATCTAGAAAACTTAGTCTTCCATATTTTCTCCTCCAATCCTTGATAGAGTGTAGCACCAAATTGAATGCAGGGGTTCCAGACCAATTGGCTCACCATGGGCTCATTAAATTTTTGGTGGAGGATTCCCTCCACACTTAGAAAATCCCTATAGCCTGGGATATTTTCAGGAACATGACTAAAGAAGATAACATAAAAACTCTCACTGATGACCTTAGTCCATCTGGAAGTGAAGAGGAGGAACAAAAAGAGGAAGCTGAGAAGGAAATTCATGAAGAAGAATGGAACATTCAATTGGAAGAATAAATAGAATAAAACAGAGAGGAGAGGAGAAACGTGACACCACAACAGATGAACCTAAAACAGAGAAGAAAACAGTGTCAAAAGTAGAATAAGGGAAAACCACAGTAGAGTAAAAGAAGAAGAAAAACAGAAACAGTGGGAGGAAGTGGATAGGAAGGCAGGTTTCCATGATAAAGAGGAAGATATCACATCAGAGGCATGAGATTTCAGGGAATCTGTCAGAGCCATCAAGGATGAAGAGTTAGATTAGTTGCTCAGAGGATGAGAAACCCATTAAGGGGGTGATGATGAACCCCAGAAATGAGTAATTATATGGGCTCATTCTACCTCTTGTTTTGATTTAATCCACCATTCTCATTAGTTTATTGCATGTTTTTGAATATATTCATGCTAATAGAGTGAATTGGGTTAGTCACTTTGCCATGTAGTCTAATGTGTGTTTTATGCAGATTTTTCGGCCATTTTTGGCAAAAGTCAAGGGATTTATGAGAAAATGGTAGCTAAAACTCGAGGAAAGCAAGGAAAAAGATTTGTAGGGAGGGTGTCTCCTTCATTTATGACCCCTTTCCTTGAATCCTCCATCAGTAACTCAGAGCACAAAGGTCCACATTAATGATTCGAAGGGGCAGCTGAGCAAGTAAAGAAGGACTTTTGTTTATCTCCAGTCCTAGGAAGCCAAGTTCCTTGATTTTAGGAGGATCGTTGAAGGATTCCATTTGTATAAATAAGGAGGCTTAAAGCCTCAGTAGGTTAGTCAATTATTAGTATATTTTCGCACTTTCGTGCAGCATTGTGTTCAGCTCATTTTCAAGTTCCTTTTGAGAATAGTTTATGTAATATGACTGTTATTTTTGATAATGAAGATGAAACAGTTTTTGAGCCAGCTCCCAACACCTCCTATTGTGTACTTATATGTTTTTGCTTCAGTTCATGAGTTAATTTTTGTTGCATAGATTCATTTTACTTTGTTAGATTAGGTTGCTTTTGATGGTTAGCATAGTTGTTTTTATTTCGGTTTCTCAAGTAGGTTATTGCAGTGATAGAATAAGATTCAAAAAGGCCAACAATAGGTCTTGATCTCCTTTCTCCCCTCTTGGGACAATGATTTGAGGTCAAGGCGCTTCTGCTGCCACCAAAAACACAGTTTTTTCTCTTCCATGCAACTGCTAGTGTGATAACTTGATTTGGAAAGATTGATATATTGGTTCAGATTTAGTTTCTTAGACCATTTCCTATTCTCTTACCATAGTTCTCTCCGTGTGCTTTTCTGTTCACAGGTTACTGTTCAACATTTTCTGTTTGTAGGTCAGAGATTAAGTCAAGCTATAGAAAGTTTTGTTTTCATGGTATAGTTCGTTCTTTCTTCACTCAGTTTTGATAAGTAAATGTGCAGATCCCTTATAGGACATCTCAGCTCACCATCCATCCATAAAACAGCTAGCACGAGCTCACTTCTCATATATTTCCCAAGTCATTCGCAACATTTCAGCAATCTTACCTAATTTGTGCGTTTTTCTCCATAAACTCCTCTCTTGCCATTTGAACAAATCCAACCATAATGTTCCCTCTTCATCTTCCTTGACAAGCTCCAGACACCTCAACACATTCATCTAGCCTTCAGTTACCCTTTTCCATCGTTTTTCCACCTTCAAAACCTCCAAAATTAGCTCTTGGCCTCCTCTTGTAGATCCTCCTGTTGATCCCCTGCAACGTGTTGTATAATTTCCTGTGAGTGATTTTTCGAATTTCGATTGCTATGAAAGTCTTCAGAAGGGTACTAGGGGCTTCTTAGGACCTCTCCACACATTCCTCACCCTCTGAAAAAGCCAACTCCATCTTCCTTTGCCAACAAACCTCTGCACAATCACAACCAGATAAATCACAAGCATAATAATTTCACATAAAAACACTCAAAAGCACAAAAAGATGTTTTCTTCTCATTTATTTTCATAAGTAGTTTGAATAAATGCAATTTACCTTTTCAATAGTCAATAGCACTCATTTCATCATTTTCCATCTCTTTTATTACAAAAGTAGGGTTAATAGGTAAATTAGGGTTCGCTAGTGTTTGCTAGAGTTTGCGTTACATTTCAGTTTTCCTTCTCTTTCTGCATATAGAATAGCCTCTGTGGAATTAGCCTTCTTTCATCACAGTTAAAAGCTTGTTCTGAGAACTCATAGATGTTGGCTTGAGTTCATTAGTGATCTTGCGCTAGTTGACCAAGTGACAGCTTGCAGTAAGAGCTAGTACTTGTGCATACAGCATCGTTGCTTCCAAGTTTGTTATGAACTACCGGGTTGATAAAAGTAAAGAAAGGAGCCCCAGGAGATGCAACATTATTGCTGCAATACTAGTGCTCACCACTTGTGTTCTTATTCTTATGTTTTTGGTAGCAGTTTGATCAAGTACACACACATGCATTAATAATAAGAATAAGAAGATTAAGCTAAAAAGAAAAAGTAAAAAGACTCCACAAATTGTTATCAAGTTAAGAAGAATCACACTACATAGAATTTCCCTAGATTCTTCAACATGTAGCACCTGAGGGAAGTCGGTAAGGTCTTAAGTTATCAAATCCATTTCCTTAAGGTCATAAAGGAGGTTGAGTCTTATCATAGTGACCATGAGCTCATGCTTACCCAGGGAAAATCAATGAAAGTGGGTAAATGTGGGAGGACACGGTTATAGGGTGGTATAAGAGCCAAGCTACACTATATTTGGGTAAAGTATGATGTTGACATGATTATGGTTGTCATGCATGGGATCATGGTCTACAGTTCATATGGTCATGCATGATGTTGTTATATTGATATGATTATAATTATATATGTATCATGCTAATGTGGACAGATCTTGCAGACGAGATAAGCCTCCCTTGAACATCAATAAGGTGTGGTTTTTATTTTGGTATCTATTTGGTGTATCTGACATGGCCTACTTGCAAGAAGAAGAGAATAAAAAATGATGAGAAAAAAGGTAGACTATAGTTCCTATGACTCTCCCTATAGATCATCCCATGACTCTCCCTACAAATCAGTTGGGCAAAAAGGAGGAGAACATTCTCCTGGTATGGCAGATACATTGAGGATTTTGAGGGCAGAGATCAAAAGTTGCAAAGCGGACAATGACAAGTTCGTTAAGGCTCAAGAAATATTTGCAAGGGCTCGGGAGAAGTAGGTAGAGGTCAATGCAATGATTCTTTAGAGCTTGTCAAAATT
>APFE030308986.1:56886-62550 GCA_000404065.3 Pinus taeda
TGACAAACATTGTCTTAATATGAAAATCAACCATGGTCAAACATGGTCAATCATGGTCAACCATGGTCAATAACCATGGCCACATTGTGACAAAGACAGTCTCTTGGTCCAATATCACATTGTCACAACCATGGTCCAACATCGCATTGTGACACACATTGTCTCAATATCGAGATCAACCATGGTCAACAATGGTTAGCATTGTCTAATGTTGCATTGCGACAAACGTTATCTCAATATGAAAACCAATCATGGTTAACCATATTCCAATGTCGCATTGTGACAATTTTTATCTTAGGGTTTATAATATTTATCTTAGGGTTTATATTCCCTTGGTTTATAATATTTGTCCCGTGGATTTAATATTATTCCCTTGGTTTTATAATCCCTTGGCTTTATTACTTCCTTGGGTTTATAATATTTATCTTAGTGTTTATATACCTTGGGTTTATAATATTAATCCCTTGGGTTTAATATTATTCCCTTGGGTTTATATTATCAATATGTTGGGTTTTTAATCCCTTGGGTTTATAATATCAATCCCTTTAAGGTTTATATACCTTTCATTTATAATATTAATCCCTTGGGTTTAATATTATTCTCTTGAGTTTATAATACCTTTGGGTTAAATCATGGCCAACCATGGTCACATTGTGACAAAGATTATCTCTTGATCCAATGTTACATTGTCACAACCATGGTCCAACATCACATTATGACAAATATTGTCTCAATATGGAGATCAACCATGGTCAACGATAGTAAAAAATTGTCCAATGTCACATTGTGATGAACATTGCCTCAATATTAAAATGAATCATGGTCAACCATATTCCAACATTGCATTGTGACAAATATTTATCTTAGGGTTTATAATATTTATATTAGGGGTTATATTCCTTGGGTTTATAATATTTATCCCTTGGGGTTAATATTATTCTCTTGGAGATAGCTATCCAAGGGGAATAGAGAATGGACAATGGGAGTGCTCAGGGCCGACTGGCACAGCTAGGGTTTAGCGCTTACTGATCTTCTTCCCCAAGGTTGCCACGATCTCCAGATTAACGATCTCCAGACTCTGGCGCTTCTAATGACGACGCCATGAAGCTGTCCTCCGGAGGGGTGGGCAAGTCCCCCTCTCCCTCCTCTGGTCCCATGCCTGACAAGCCAACCATCGCCGAGAAAAATGACAGCTTCAGCACTAAACCGCTGACAGAGCAGGTAGTTGATGAGGATGCCAATAATGAAGGTGACCACGCAGCCAGCCCATCAACAGTTAAAGACAAAGGTACTGACTTGAACAACTCTACGGCAAGACCCGAAGCATCCTCTGCAACATGCATCCCCAAAATGGCAGAAAGAATCAAAATCGATCTCCCCGGTCAGCACATCAACAACGAGATTCAATATATGAGGGATCATTCCCTCATAGGCAAGTTTCTAGGATTCTGGCCTACTGAAAAAGCCTTGCAAGGTTGGATTGCCTCCAAGTGGAAGCCAAAAGGTCAAGTTACCCTGCACCTTGGACCTAAAGGATTCTTCACCGCTACTTTCAACTGTCTAGAGGATAAAACACGTATCTTCGAGGGCGGCTCATACTTCTTTAATTCTACTGGCCTGTATCTGCGGGAATGGGTTGAAAGGTTCAATCCAGATAAGGAATATTTTACCTGGGCTCCAGTATGGATCCAAATGTACTCACTTCCCTTGGAATACTGGAATGAGGAAACCCTGAAGAACATCGGCAACAGCCTGGGGGTCTTCATCAAAGCCACAAAGGAAACAAAGAGCTGGAGATACACCTCATACACCAGGATTTATGTCCATATGCATCTGGCCAAAGCTCTGACTGACTCGATAAGCTTATTTCATGATGATTATGAATGGATTCAAACTATAGACTACGAGCATATTCCCTTTCATTGTAGGAAGTGCCATAAACATGGACATCTCAACAGGGATTGTCCTCTGAATCTGCAGACCAAAAACCCAGGTACGGAGGCAAGTAAAGATGCTGAGGGTTTTACAAAAGTCCCCAATAGAAGAAGGCATGCTAAGAAACCCCATATGGATCCTGAAAAATCTCAAGAAATCTACAACCCGAAACAGTTTTGATATCCTGACTTCCATGGATAGTATGGAGGAAAACGTCTCAATACCCCCCTTAGATCCATCTCCCTCATCGCCCCCTCCTTCGCCCAAATCTTCAGATCCCCTTCATTCCTCCAAAGCCATCATCGTCCTTGCCTCCACATCCAATACAGATAAAGGCATCGACTCAGCTCTACCTTCCTCTAGCATGGAGATCAACACAGCTCTGGCACTAAGCATGCAACAACACTCAAAGGGAGAAGAACAGAATACACTAATACACATGGAAGAGGAACCCGAGAGTGTGGATCTGGAAGGTCTGGACATACTTAAGCTAGAAGTAGCATGCAAACAGAAGGATTACAGTAAAATACATACTCGGGAAATAGAAAGACTAGAAGAAGTGTTAACCAGAGCACAACACAACAAATATCTAGGTATACAGGCAGGCAGTCCATGGGATTGGAAAAAAATCTGAAGGAGACAAAGAAGCAAGGATGCAAGACAGACTTGCAGAGGACTATCATCATTGGATAAATGCTAGTGGATTCTAGTAGATTCCCCAAGCTGACCAGGTTTTACAAATCTCTCCCCCATTGTTCCCCATGAAGCTCGTCTCATGGAATGTGCGAGGGCTCAATAGCCCTACAAAACACAGGATGATTAAAAAAATGATCCAGCAAGGTAGACCTTCTATAATCTACCTTCAAGAAAAAAATGCAATAATACAATTCTGGAAAAAATACTAAATAAATCCTGGCCAGGGTGCCAGTCCGTCTCAGTGGATGCTTCTGGAGCTTTTGGAGAGCTCACAATCATATGGAATCCTCAAGATCTCTACCTTCATGACTTTCATGCCTCCCATTTCTTCCTTCAATCCACCTTCCACCTAATTGGAACCAATAACCATGGTCATCTATCCAATGTGTATTTTCCACAAGAATTACAGAAGAAACTGGATCTGCTTGAAACTATTTCAGAACTGAACGCTAGCAGATGCTTTCCCTTCTGGATATGTGGGGGCAACTTTAATATCATAACCTCTTTGGAGGAAAATTCTAGTGGTCGTCAGAGATTGGATGAAGATAGCTATAGCCTCAAAGACTTCATTCATGGGAATCAATTGATGGACCTTCAGACCTCTAATGGCATTTTTACATGGACCAATAAAAGAAGGGGCTCATAGCAAATCGCCTCCAGGCTGGATCGATTTCTCATGACTGACAATGCTATTCACATGGGGGGAGACTTTCATGCTTCCATCTTGCCTCAGGCAAGCTCTGATCGCTGGCCCATAATGTTACAATGGTCACGTCCGGGAGTCAGGAGCAACAAACCATTCCGCTTTGAAGCATTTTGGTTTTCACATCCTAACTTTAAAGACGTGGTAATAGATGCCTGGAATTCTTTCAATCCCCCAGAAGGGGCCAAAATGTACCAGTTTCAGTAGAAGTTAAAATTTCTCAAACAAGTGATCAAAACCTGGAATCGCTCCCAGTTTGGAAATATTTTTGACCACCAGCAATTGTTGGAGGAGTAAATGAATACTCTGCAACAACACATCATCTATGAGGGCAGAACTGAAGACTATGAGCAACAGGAGAAGTCACTCCTAACCCAAATTGAAACACGTCGGAAGCAAGAAGAAACGTTGTGGCGCCAAAAATCCAGCATCAGATGGCTCAAGGATGGAGAGAAAAACACCAAATTCTTTCACAGAACCACCATTCAAAGGAGAATGCACAATCACATAGCCTTCATCAATAATAAGCGAGGAGAACATCTGGAAGCGCATGAAGAAATGGAACAAGAATTCAAAATGCACTTTCAAGAGATTCTGAAAGAGCCCTTAGGTAGCAGAACACTGGCTATACAGTCTATCATGCAGCATATACCAAAGATCATCACGAAGGACCACAATAATACACTGCTTCTGCCAATATCAATGCAGGAAGTGGAGGATGCATTATCCCAATTGAAAGATGGCAAGGCGCCAGGACCTGATGGCTTCATAGCCAATTTTTCCATGCCTTCTGGGAGCACATCAAAACAGAGGTATGGGAACTTGTGGAAGAAGTAAGATCGATGCACTGGATCCTCCCTTCTCTCAATAATACCTTCATAGCACTTGTGCCTAAGGTGGAAGACTCCAGCATGCCTGATAAATACAGACCCATAGCTCTCTGTAACGTTATATACAAACTCATCTCAAAAATCCTAGCAAACAGGCTCAAACCTCTACTCCCTCTCCTCATCTCTCCAGAACAGACAAGGTATGTGGAAGCGCGCCAGATTCTAGATGGTATCATACTTTCTCATGAAGTGATTCATTCGCTCAAGGTTCTCAAAAAGCCAGGTATGATTCTTAAGCTAGATCTTTCCAAAGCATTTGATAAACTCAGTTGGTCCTACATTAATCAAATGCTTTTAGCTTTTGGCTTCAGTGCCACCTGGATGCGTTGGCTCATGAATCTTATCACCTCCCCCAGTTCTTCCATTCTCCTTAATGGCTCCCCCTCCTCACCTTTCCAGCCCTCCCGGGGTATTCGCCAAGGTGATCCTCTCTCTCTGTTCCTCTTTGTGCTCATGGTCGAAGGTCTCAGTCGTCTTCTTCACTCGGCTATCTCTTCTCACTCACTTAAAGGCATCTCTCTTCATGGACTTTCTCCCCTCTCCCACCAACAGTTTGTTGATGACACTGCACTCTTTGGTCATCCTTCGGTTCATGAGGCCTCTTCCCTCCTTGACCTTCTTCATCTCTTCTCTGAAGCCTCAAGCACCTCCATCAATGCTGCCAAATCCCAGTTGTTCTTCTTCAATACTCCCAGTCTTACTCAACAGAATATAGCCAGGATCTTGGGTTATCCTATAGCTTCGCTGCCCTCAAAATACCTTGGTGCTCCCCTGATTGTCTCAGCTGTCAATCATTCCTCCTGGAGAACACTTCTTGACAAGCTAGAATTGAGGCTCTCCTCTTGGACCTTCCACTCTCTCAATATTGCCAGCAGACTCATTCTTATCAAATCCATTCTTCAAGTGATGCCATTGTATTTATTCTCCACATTAGCAGCTCCCAAATGGGTTCTAAAGAGAATTCGCAAGCTTTAGAGGAATTTTTATGGGGCTCTTCAGGGCTCAACCGAAAATGGGCGCTCGTCAAATGGAGAGAGGTCTGCTTACCGAAGTTAGCTGGCGGAATCGGTTTAAGGGATCCTCTCCATAGCAACAACACCATGGGCGCCCGAATCTAGTGGAAATGGGTCTCCAATCCGCACTTTCCTTGGGCTCGCATCTGGCATGCCAAATATGCTCCAGGAAGGCCCTTAGAGGAGCTCATCCGTATAAGCAACGCCAACCCCATATTGTTAATTTGGAATGCTGCCAGAAAACACAGTGCCTTCATTCAGGAGCACAGTTTTTGGGAAATACACTCAGGTACCACAGCAAGATTTTGGGAAGACTCCTGGCAGCAGCTCCCCAAACTTGCTGCTCTCTTCCACAAACCCAAATGGCAAGCAACAATGCAACACAGTGATCAAACCCAGGTTTATCAATTCTGGCAGCAACACACCC
>APFE030308990.1:0-16100 GCA_000404065.3 Pinus taeda
TAGCTTTAGCATAGTTTTACAAGTTGGATGCTAACTAGTTTATGCTCTCTTTATCATGAATAGCTTATCTTTCAAGAGAACAGAATATTGATTAATTGCAGCTTGTATTTAAGTAGATTTGGCTTGTGATACTGACACTTTTTCCAATTGTTACACACAATCACATATGTAGGAGCAGTATGTTGGAAAAGGTTTAAGTAGTGTTACAATTTGTCAATTAAAGTAGATTAGAGTTTTTATCAATTCTTGGATTTGTCTTCAGCTACCTTCTAATCGTGTTTTATGCAAATACGCAGTAGAAGCAGAGAGTTAGAAGGAGATTATCATTAACATCAATCCTTGAAGTGATTTTCTTATTTCTTTTATTTGCAGCAGTATGGATAGAGACTAATGCCATTGGATTGTGGTCATTTACTTTCAAGTCATTTTGATTTATTCATTCTTTTCAAGTTCTTTTCTTTTACAAATTCAGCAAGCAATTAGAAATCACCATCACACACACTTTCACTCATCTAGAGATCACCTTCACACACTTGCACTCATTTGTCTATAATCATCATTCCATTTTAGGAAGATAAGTTAATCATAAACAACCCCCCTAAACAACAAAAGCTCTAAGAAAAGTTACTTAAGTACATATAGTACACCCTCACTTCATCAGCTTACGAGCCCCGGGTTGACAATTAATATTAGCAATTTAGATAACAATAAATTGACTAAACACTTGTCCCAACCTCTGCTCTAGGACTAGTAACTCAACTCAAGCTATTTTAGGGCTTCTAGAGAATTTGTTTCAAACCATAACCATAAGGAATTATGACTACCAATCAAAAACCAATCAAGTTGAAAAAACCACAACACCATGGATATCTGGGAAATATCAAGGCAAGGCTAAAACTACAGTCAATCTAGGAAATCCTCCATGCCAATGAAAGAATGTAATCACATAATCACATGCATCCATAAATCAGTAAGGAAATAACACATACAATCTGTTGACTACAAATAAATCCTGCTATAGATGTTGATCCACCTTTTCACTTGTGCTCTCTTTCTTTCTTTTGCCTTCTTTCTCTGATCCAAGTGAAACTATAGTGCTCCAAGCATTCTCTAAGAATGTTAAATATTTCTTTAAGTATGCAAGAGTATGAGAGAATGAGAGAGTAGAAGAGGGCTCTAAGCTAAAACTGAAATATAACATGAACATATTCTCAAAAGCCTTTTTATCATTGAGGCCTCTATTTTCTTCATTTTCCTTCGATTTACTTCACTTAAAATTATGTCACCTTTTTGTCTCCCTTTTCTCATATTTTCCTTTATTTTAATAAATAAAATTCTAATTAATTCCTCTTTTCCTTCTCCAATGCCTTTTCTGATTCCCTTATCCATAATAAATCGAAATTGACACCAACGAGGATGTTTTGGCCACCTGTAAGCTTGGAATACGTTTCCCATGACCTTGGTATGATATTTTTACATAGAAAATCAACAAAGGGTTGTTACATAAGATGAAAATCATGGCGATGAGTACTACCTTGACATAGGAAATACATCAAAAAGATTGAAAGTAGAGATCAAAAGTTGTCAGGTGGATCATAACATGATCATTCAGTCACAGGAAAGACTTTCCATAGCATAGGAGAAACAAGCGAAACTTAATGTAGTGATTCTTTGAAGTATATAAGATTTGTAGAGGGAGAGAATGCTTAGGATCAATCATGGAAAGGAGGAAAGGACCAATGGGGCGTGTGCTAGCAGGTCTCAATTAGGATATAGGTTTGAGAGGGACAACATAGTTAGAGATGGTAGCTTCTTGGATACACCTAACAGGAAGGGTAATGACTGTGGATTCTATTCTAGTTCTAGTTTAGAGAGACAACATCACCATCACCATCACCATCCATATAGGAGGAATGATAAGCAATAATTTGTAGAGGAGTTCAGGAAAGAAAAGCCTCCTACATTTGATGGAGAAATGAAGAAGTCACAAGATGCATAATCTTGGTTTCTTGGGATTAATAATTTTTTCATATTACATGATTATTCATAAAATATGAAGGCCAAGATATATACTTTCAGTCTTAAAGGAAAATAATACATTTGGTGGTAATATTTAAAGAATGTCAGAGGAATTTGAGAAGAGGAGCTAACTTGGAGTGAGTTCGAGAGACATTCTAGGAAGAAGTATATATTTAAACGATACTATTATGATAGGGAAAAAGAGTTTCATGAGTTGAATATGGGATCAATCATGGATGAGGAGTATATTAGTAGATTATTGGAGTTGTTGAAATATGTACCTTATCTTAAGGAGGAGAAAGAGTAGATTCGGATATTCATTAGTGGGTTTATGGTATCATTCAAAGGCATAATTGAGTTTGATAAGCATAGATCGTTGGAGGAAGCAATCAGAAAGTTGAAGCACTGTTATGAGAAATAGAAGCACAAGACTGAGCTAAACCAAGATTGGAAAGATAATGAGAAGAATAAAGGAAACACTAGTAGAAAATGAGAAATTAGTGACAAAGTGACTAAAAACGTTAGTCGCCCTGCTTTTCCAAGTGAAATACTACAAAAAATGAGAAATCTTAAGTGACGCAACTAAAAACAACCAACATAAATGACTAATTTAGTCCCAAGTTGAAATATACGACTAACTAATAAGTAATACAACTAAAAATGACTAACGTAAATGACTAATTTAGTGTATGAACAAAAATATGACTACAATAATATGAACCAATCATCTATATTAGTTAGTTTAATACAAATTGATACCCTTATTTTGCTTCGACTCAAATTGTTACATAAGGCATATGGTATTAAAATTCAAACTATTTAATCACTATCCTAGGAAGGCTTCCCTTCTTTCTCTCTGGCCTTACCTCTACAATGAGGAGCCTACTCTCTATGTGGCCTTTCACAATTTTAATTGGGTGCAATTGTGGCATTAACAAAAACTCTCAAGAATAATATATATATATATTAGAGATATAATATATAATTATAAATATAATAATAAATATAATAATAATATATATATATATATATTATATAATTATAAAAGATATATAATAGATATATATATATAATATATATATGAACTGGGTATTCAGATAGTGACATAAGTAACTTACGGCCTCTCTGTGGAGTTGAATTTTATGTTGGAGTTGGAAAATTTCACTAGTGCGTATGGGCAAAAAATTTGACACTGTTATACTTCGATAGTTCCGTTGTTCTTTCGGATTTGCTCGCATTTCTTTTAAAGCTCCAACTTTTATCAAATATCTGATAAACATAGTTATCGTTGGATATCCAATTATACACTATTCAGATATAGTACACTAATTATGTTCATTGAATATTCAATGATAATTGAATATTTTCCACATATCGAACAAACATTCACATTTTTTCAAATATATGACATTTGATCGGATCATTTATCAAATGACCTTAAATTAAAAATTTCAATACATATAACACTTTATAGATCAAAATTACTTGAAAATTGAATTGAATTCACCTATATTTACCCCCTACCCATTTATTTTTTTTTATCATCTTGTAATCTATGAGCTTAATGATTTCATATTTTAGGTCGTCACAGAACCCCAACAATCAGAGCATGAGAATATCATCATGGGAATGACTAGGGCAACACTGGAAAAGGTGTTGCGAGATCAATTTCAATAGGGTGAATGCTACCTTTCCCTTGAAAATTTCACAACATCTACTACTGCGGAATCATCCTTCAGGTATGTGTGGAGTCAAAGTTTTTCACACTGAAGAGATAAATTATTGAACATCAAGAAGCCTAGTTGATGATCCATATCCTATTGACCACAACTTTTGCATTCATTATTGCTTTCTTTGCAACACCTCTAGTGGATATTGATGGTGTTCATGAGCCTATTTTTGGTTCTCTTATTTATGGAAATAATATTATCTCTGACACCATTATTCCCACCTTTGAAACTATTAGTTTTTACCATCAACACACACAAAGGAAAGTAAAAAACTTGTTGGTAAGTTCCAACCAAGCCAAGAAATTGACTAGTTCTACTAAGAAGTATATTTTCCTATTTATAAGAGAAAATAAATCTCTAAAAGACATAATGAATCAAACGCATCCTTGTAGGTGTGTAATAAGAAACATAAACAACAACTAGGAGAGTTTCTACAAGAATACATGGATGTGTTGTAGGAGCCTAAAGAGATCCCACTCAACATGGAATTAGAGCATGAGACCCAACTATTTTTCAACTCTCCATTTCTAATCATTGGGATGTATAGATAATTTTTTATAGAATTAAATGAGGTCAAAAGAATGTTGCAACAACTACTGGAACAAGGTGATATTCAACTGAGTACATCACCATGTGGTTTGTCTATCATCATTATGCCAAAGAAGGATGAGACTTGGAGCATGTGTATAGATTATAGGGTGTTGAACAAAATTATGCTCAAGAAAAGGTGCCCGTGCCCAAAATAGATGATCTACTAGATTAGTTGCAACAAGTGAAATACTTCACCAAGTTAGACTTAAGTTCTGGATATCACCATGTTCATGTCAGAGAAGAAGATACCTACAATATTTCCTTCAAAACCACGAAATATTTGTATGAGTTATTAGTCATGCCATTTGGTTATGCAATGCACAAGATACGTTTATGAGGTTAATGAATGACATAACCTGCAATTTATATTTTTGGAAAACATGAGCACTACTGGGGGGGGTTGAAACAATAGCGTGTCCTATTATCAATTTTTAACATTTATAACTTCTCTATTAAATCATGCACAAAATAACTAGCAACACAATAAGTCATCACATAAGAAAAACCATGTAAGAAACTAAATGAAATAACCATGAGAGTGACATAACCATGAAAAGAAACAAAAGAAACAATCAACACATGAGACACAAGAATTTCTGATGGAAAACCCCTTTGTGCATAAAACCACCTTTGCTGCTGCGATACTATTCTGAATCTCTATCATGTCAAGCAATGATATTTTACATAGATTTACTGACTCCAATCAATTAGGAGACTTGAAATCACATATAATTAGTTGACTCCCAGCATCTAGGATACTCATTTCTACTGATAAACTTAGCAGACTATGTTCTGACATGGGTTTATGCAAAACCATATACAAAAATACACCACAATCAATGATCCTCGCCCAACTCCGATTGGACTCTACAACTACTACTATATGGAGAAATTGTTCCTTTCACCAATACAACAGAATCACTACTCCACTCTCAAGAAGTTACTACTCCTCTACTCTATGCGAAACATGTGTCACATCTTTTCACACTAGACCCCAAGACACACTACTCAACTTGATTCAACTCTACAATATGAGCTCCAACAGGAAGACTCTTTGCAAATAATAATAAAAAACACCACCAAGTATGTTCTCTCAACACCAGAAACATAGTGAATCAAATATATGCATCAACTCTTCAATAATATGGCTAACCAGTAGCTAGTAAACTAAATACAATAATGCATCCATTCGCACTAATCTGAAAAAATAAACTCATCAAACCCTACAACAACATATGAAATCTCATGGATCATTTCTATTGACAAAAATTCCCTACATACATATAAAACTAGCATGTAAATAAATAGACTCTCCATGCAATTTCTTCCTCATCCGTCAATCTGATCTACATAACTGATATTCTTCTTCATAGAACTAGTTTGGTCTTCAAAATTGCTCATGCAACTATCATATGCACACATGCACTATGTATTTATACTCTCCACAAGGTATGATGCATACTTTTTCTTTTTCATAGTCGTTCCTCTCACATTCTCACTGAACCAACCTCTACTCAGATCTAAAATGACATATTTGTAATGTGTTCGGCGAATTTCACTTTTGGTCTGAGATCAAGAGTGAACAAAGTTGAAGAAATCCAACCATTATCACCACTACTTGTGCACTTAAGGTGTTCACACCCACTTGAAGAATTTTCCAACAATTCCAAGATTTTCAATTAGTATAGAATCTTCCAAGAATATACAAGTCAAAATACTCTAGAAGTACACAAGGAATGCAGAGGAAATTTTGTTTTAATCCATAACCACATCCATAAAACTATTAAATCTCAGTTATAACTACACACACAAAACTAACGAATTTCGGTTGGAGCCTTACAACTACACACAGAAGCCTACATTCTTGTTGTTGGGGCAGAGCACAAGGAAAAACATAAGTCCCTCAACTCTAAATATCAACCACCTATTGGATCACCTTCTCCACCATTTTTACATGCTTTCAAATCTCTACTAATCCTTTTGACACCACTGCAAATAGGAAAAACATGTTGCCCAAGTCTCACTGCTAAGTTGAACTAGAGGCCAACAAACAAGGGTTCACATGACTTCCAATAATTCCTCTACTTTCCTTAAAAACATGCATAAGCCGCAACACATATGATAAGACATACAACCATTGTAGCATATCTCCATCATCATCATAAGAAAAATCACACAATTGTAACTATTCATCCATCATTTCTTGCACTAGGATCATATAGTGGGTCATGAACACCACTAGGAGAGGGGAAAATAAACCATATCACTTCCCTCATCAAACATCAAGGTTGAAATCATTAGGTTGACATCAATGCCAACATAACCATCTCAATTTTGATTCAGCCAGCTAAAACCATGCTACAAGGAAGGCATCAATACATCTGCTAGTCTACATAGGGTTGACATCAATGCCAAAATGAGCTAGCTACCATCATGAAACAATGCCAACATGAGCTAGCTACCATCATGAACAAATTCCAACATCATCTAGTTCGAACGATGCACACAAAACGTTTAACAAGCACCAACTTTGGAATTGATGAAAACCACACACAAACTCCAAAGCAATCTCCTCTATCACTCCCTCTTTTACATCAATTGAAAAGGGTCAACTCCATTTGATAAGGAAGTAAGAACTAAATCACAAATACTGGAGCATCTTATTTCTATGAGGTTGAAAATAAATGCATAGAAACTAACATCCATCCTCTCTTATATCAGCCACAAGCAACAAATAAACCAATCATCATTCAAAGAAACATGTCACACCAATCGAACTCTAATAGTAGAAGAAATATGCCAAGATAAGATAATATGCACATGACACAACAATAACCAACATCAATGAAAAACACCATAATAGCAACCATGAGAAAGATCAAGTATATGCAAGGATATGCAAATGAGCATCAACCCATCATTCTCCATAGCAGCAACACCAATGGCCTATCACAACCTATTTTCCCATAACACAAGCCCAAGAGACCCATAAATAAAACATAGCATGAGGGACACGATGAACATTTCCAAGAAGATCATAATGCCAACAATGTATGTTTGAAGTAAATAAGAGTGAATAATGCTTCTCCTAAAAACATGTGATCTCTAACATCATATCAAGGTTGTAGTGAACCACTTCCACTACAAATGATGCTTCATTGTGAAAGGAAAGAAGCAAAAGGTGTACTAAGACTCAAAACATGACCATGTCTGATGACATATTACATTAAATGTACATGGTTATAATAGTGGTAAAAAAACCTCATACATTATTATAACAAATATTCCAATCTACGCATGGCTATACAACTTTTGTACCAACTATACGTAGAGACCAAAAACATATATATGGTTTAAAAATGTACTCTTTTCATAGAGATACACATGTAAAACTAGTACAAATATTCAGTGACAAACAATGAAGAAAATGTGAAATGATGCATGCAAAACTCATAGCCCCCCCTGATATGCATATACCTCCAATAGATAATACGATCACGTCGACCTAAATGTGCATGAATCTTGAATGAACTCATCATATGTTGTTGTAACAACTTGTACTCATGAAACTATCACACTGGTACCATACACTCACCGTGAGGTTATGCACCTCTCATGAACTATACAATCCTCTATAAATATGCAAGAAATAATCATGGACTACAGGAGGGATTTTTCTTCACTACTTGAAGAGTCGTTTCTCCTTCTTTCTCATGGCATGGTCTTTGGCTGCTTCTTTTCTTCCTTCTCTGGTTTTTTGATACGTCTTCTTTGATTTTGCTACACTTGGCACATTTTCCATTAATAACGGGGCACCATACAATCTCTTTCTATGTGGCCAAAATTATAGCATGTATAGAACTCCACATGGCCAATATATGAAGCAAGATGATCAGTTCTCTTTCTACCCATGCCAGATCTATACTTCGTATGTAATTTGTTGCTCATTCATGGGTTAGATCTGCAATCATTTCCTTATGGCCAAACAGGTTACATGAATAGAAATAACCATAAAAACCATGACTATACATGTTGGCCAACATCCTTAGCTCCTAATACTGTTGCAAGCTCTACTGATTAGATATATAGGTTCTGCTCCTGCAGTTAGTTGCAACATGCCCAAACTTGTGAGAGGTGTTACGTTATGCTTCAAAGAAACAAAAAGACTTTCATTCCTTTGAAATTTTATCGATCTGCCATGATCCTCTCTTGGAAAAAAGATATTCTAAATGTAGGTTCTACCTAAGGTTTTATTCTTGACTGTTACCAGTTCTTCTTATTGATCTGTTGCTAGTTTCTTTCTTTACTCTTCTTGTTGCTTGCATTATTCACTATAGGTTATTTTGATTAAACATTGGTGTTTTTACTTGCATGCAAACTAGTGCCACCCTTTTGAAATCCAAGATCATATTTATCCAATGATGATCTCTAGATTTCAAGAAAAATGTCCAAGACTACAATGCTCTTCTCCATCTTTCGCTGCTTTCTCAAGGACATCACTTCAGGTTCTAATATCTCACATTGATTTTCCTTTTATTTATACTGGTTCCTCATGCTTTCCTCAACTCCTTCTGATTCTACCAATTTAATATTTAAGCTAATAATCTCTTTCCTAAGATTTTCCTCCTTATCATCACATATATGCAATCGTTTTTCTTGATCCTTGCATGAAACTATTAGTCAAGAAATCTCAGCTCTAAGAAGCTTAATATTATCCTCACCTTCTCTAGGCAATTCAACATGATCAAAATATGAATCACAAGAATTGTAACTCAAGAGAAAATCATCAGTATTTATACGTTTGGGCTCCTGATTTTCTGATTTCTGAACATTATTGGTTGAACCACTTGCACTAGGAATATGGGACTATTGTGGCTTAGCTTCTTGTTTTATAACTTCCTTCATTTTCTAAGATTGTTTCCTCTTTTTCTTGGCCATAATCCCACCATCTACTCTCCATCAATCAAGCTACAGGTAAGAGCCCCCACTTTGATACCCAATACTAGAAACCTTGAGCATTACTGAGAGGGGGGTGAATCAGTAGTGTGTCTTATTATCATTTTTTACCATTTACAATTTCTTTATTTAATCATGCACCAAACAACTAGCAACACATTAAATCATCACATAAGAAAAACCATGTAAGAAGCTAATTAAATCAACCATGAGAGTGACCTAACCATGAACATAAACATAAGAAAGCATCAACACATGAGACACAAGTGTTTCTGGTGGAAAACCTCTCTAGGCAAAAAACCCTCCCTGTTGTTGTTGCTCTGCTCTAAATCTCTATTATGTCAAGCAATGATCTTTTAAATAGATTTATTTACTCTCATCAGCTAGGAGACTCGACCTCAAATATAATCAATTGACTCCCACTATTGAGGAGAACCAATTCTACTGATCAGCTATGAAGACTATATTCTCACACAGATATATGGAAAATCATCTATTGAAATCCACCATGATCGATGATCCTCTCCCAACTCTGATTAGACAATCCAAATACCATTGGATGGACAAACAAGCTTTCGCATGACTACCAACGAATCCTCTACTTTCCTCAAACACCTGCACAAGATAAAGCATATATGAACAAACCTACAACACACTATAAAAAATCTGCATCATCATCATAAGGCCAATCACACAACTGCAACCATGCATCCATCAGTTCCTAAACTAGGATTCTATACTGGTTCATGAACACCATTGGCACAAGAGGAAACAAACCATATCGATGCCCTCATCAAATATCAAGGTTCAAATCATCAAGTTGAGATCAATGTCAATGTACTCATCTTAATGAAAATTCAACCAACAACAACCGAGTTACAAGGAAGGCATCAATACATCAGCTAGTCTATATAGGGTTGACATCAATGCCAACATGAGATAGTTTCCATCATGAACCAATTCCAACATCAACTAGCTAGAACCATGCACATCATAATGCCCACATATATATACAAATTATTATCTATTTAGATGATATAATAAGTATAAAATGTTACCTCGGAGGAGCACATCTCACATTTAATGCAGGTGCCACACACATTAATGAAGTACCACTTCCTAAAAATTTTCATGAAGTGTAAGTTTGCATAGCATTCTTTGGTGTATTTTGGGTGTGTGTTAGGTGGAGGAGAGTTGAAGATAGATCCTTCCGTGTTGGAGGCCATCATGAACTTCTGAGTTCTTGCTAATTTTTTTGAGGTCAAGAGTTTCATTGGGGTGTCATAGTACCTAGAAAAAGACATAGCCTAATTTTTATTCGTAGCAACACCACTCATTTCCATAACAACAAGTGGAAAACGTTTCCAATGGGAAAGGGTAAATGGAGGGAATTTAATGATATAAATAAAAAGATGAGTAAAACACATGTTATAAAATTATAAAACTTGTAACAACCCTTACAAGTGGAGATGAGTGCAAGTGGGTATTCTATGGTAGTGGTCTTGATGCATGGAGGAATGTTTGTTTGCTTACATTCTTAACTATTTCATGGGGTAGTTCTTAATTACACTACTTGTGATAAATAACTCTATGTCCTCGTGCAAGTTGTGATGAAGTGGAAACACTATTTGATGGTAAAGGAGACAATAATCCACATGGATCACCAGCCACTACAATACTTTTAGGCCTAGAGTAAGAAACAAGAAATTAAACATTACAATTGGATGGGGTTTCCATAGTTGTTTCATTTAGTGATCAAGTACCATAAGTGAAGCACAAACAAGTTAGAGAACATGCTTCCAAGGCCACCCACATCAAATATCATAGCTTTAGGAATCATGATGCACATGGAGGCATTAACTTATGATGCATATAGAGAGCCATATTTATAGGATGAGGACCTCAAAGAGGTGTTTCACTAGTTGTGGAGCTAGATTCATGTGTATGATGGTGACATTAAAATTAACCGCCCTCTCCACGACAGCTTATTCTATAGGTAGGATAAGCTATGTGTTCCCAAAGGTGAATGCCTACAACTGATTAAAGAGGCTCACACTTCCAAGGTTTTGGGGCAATTTAGTGTAGGGAAGATATTGGCTAATTTACAAAGGTATGTGTTATTGGATGAAGATGCAAGAACATCTAGTTTGGTTTATGACATGATGCATGCTTTGTTGTACCAGTAAGCCTGGTAATAAGAAATAAGTCCTATATCACCCCTTACCTGTACCAACTCATCCTTGGGAAATAATTTCCATGGATTTTTTGGGATGTTTACCAACAACTAAGAAGGGGAATAACTACCTATTCATGGCATTTAATATGGTGAGCAAGGTGTCTATTATAATACCCTATAAAAAGACCATGAGAAAGAAATAAGTAACAAACTTATTGTTTGTATAGGTCTAGGTAAACTTTTTGATTATAATGAACATTGTTTCAAATAGGGACACAAGATATCTTAGTGCATTTTGGACTACATTAGGGAAGAATATGGGTACGAATTTAAAGAGGTATGTAACATTATATCCACAAACAGATGGGAAAACAGAAGTAGTCTACAAGAATTTGCTGCAATATTTGAGGGGTTACAATCAAAATTATCCAAAGATCTCGGATGAAAATATGGTATATATAAAACACTCTTACAATACATAACTCTACATATATATTTTTAATTCCCCATTTGAAACTTATTTTGAAAATTTCCTCCTTCACCTATGGACATTGCATATCGGAAATAAGGAGGGGTGACGGAGGATTTTATATGGGGTGCCTCAAGGGCAGAATAATTTGTTGAAAAGATTGGGATGATGGATATATATCCGCAGGAGACATTGTATAATTCATTGGAAAAATAGAAGGCTAGTGATGACCAACACAGAAAAGAGAAGTTGTTCAAGGTGGAAAACATAGTATAGTTATAGTTGAAAAAGGAGATTCTACAAGGTCATGATAATAAAATCAAGGATCCGAAATATGGTCCCTTTGGGATACTAGAAATTGTTAGAGATAACACTTATAGACTAAGCCTACCACCATTTATGTGCATTTACTTAAAGGTGAATGTAAAGAAATTGAAACTGTATGAGCCTTCCATGCTAGATCATGAAGAGGAACAAGTCCTACTTTTTTTTAAGGATTTTTCACCAGTTTCTTGGGAAGAGCTGACATATGATATAGTTAGAGCGAGGGGAGATGACTCCTTATTCATGGAGATAATCCTTTCGAAGGAAAACATGGTTGGAAGGTTTGAGATAATACCTATAGACTCAATATTACCCCATTAATGTGGATTTACACTATGGTGAATGTAGAGAATATACAACTTTATAAGTGTTCCATGTTATATGATGAAGAGGAATAAGTCCTACCTTTTTCTTGAGAATTTTGCACCAGATGCTCAAGAAGAGTTGCTAGATGATTATAATTGTAACCCTGAAAAAGTGGAACAAAATTCATATTGAATACTTTTGTATTCCCATCTGTTTAGGGATGATATATTACAAAATAGGGGAAACATAACCTTTTTCCTATTAGGTTGAAAGAGTAGCTTCCAAGAAAGGCTAAATGGTACACCTACTAGAAGGTGGAGGAAAAATTTGCACATCTCATTCACTAGAAGCTTTTGGGGACATAAAACCTCCCAAAATGGGGCGGTTTGATCTGTATTGAATCATTATATTGTTTTCCATGCATCTGGAATATTTTGGAGTAGAAAAAGTGGAGGAATCAACTCACAAGACCAATTTTACCAACAGGACCCAGTTTGGAAAATTGTGGTCTCGAACCTTTTGGGAGAAATTTAAGGCATTAAATAACATATTTTTGGGGTAAAAAATGTCCTCTACAGAACAAAAATCTATTTCTCCTAGTCTACATACATAAAAATTTCCAATAGAAAAAGAATCACCTTAATTGAGGTCTCTATACAAAATTTATACCATTCAGAAGTTTACCTTCCTATTTTAATTCTAGATAATGACCTGTCAACCACCAATACTCATAGAAAAAGGGCTAGCCACATGATCATGATGATGAAGTATCTAGAAGAATAAATATTGTAACTCTAGTTATGAGTTGCAGGAGTCAAATTTCACCACTAGTAAGATATTAGGTTGTGTTATAACCAAACCACTATGGGGGAAATTGATTCCATACTTTTGGAGAGCATTTTGTTCCATATATTAGGAGAGTAACCAAGAGGGATAGGGAGAGAACACAAATATATGATATTTTACCTATATAAGCCCATAGGCCACAAGCCTTACTTATTTGTACTTACATCCATTTTTTATTCAGGGAAAGAAAGTAGAGCAATCTCATGTTTCAACTAGGTTTTCTCCTCAAAGGGTTTCCCAAGATATACTTTATGTCAATTATAGCTTGTGAGATTTTAATTTCATTTTCTCTATTTTTTTCATAATTATCATTTTCATTTATACACAATAAATAGTAATTAACAAATTGAGAAATCTAAGAAGAAATAAACCCTCTTAGTGTAGATTTCATATTTTCCGATATATTTTAGTACATCTATTGTGATGAACTATCTATTGGAATATCCATGGTAGTTTATGAATCACATGTAGATTTCCGCTTCCAATTCCTCATGTAGTATTTTTTTCTTCACGTCTATCTGTTCTACTTCAATATAAAAAGAAGAAACAACAAATAGAATAAATCTAATAGAATTTAACTTGGAAATAGGAGAAAAAATATCACAAGATTCAATTCCCTCGACATGGGAATAACAATTTTATACTAACTGAGATTTTTATTTCACCGCCCTTCCTTCTCCGTTCAATTTCTTCTTAAACATTCATTTGTTTCCAGTGTTCTTTCTTCTAGCTAGCAATTCAACTCAATCCTAAGTGTCATTCTTGTCCAAGGTTGTGATTTCTTCAACCATAGGATTTTTCTAGAGTTTTCTATCCTCTAAATCCATGGGATTCCTAATAATTCTACGATCATCATCAATAATAATTAAAACAAAAATTGAATGGAAATCAAATGGAGTATACCTTTCTATAAGGCTTTTTCCCTAAAATGATATACTCGATACCAAAGTAATTGGCTCTTCTTATTCTTATAATCCCTATTATTTTGCAGAGTCTACTTCATCATCCTTTTATTCAAAATCTATCTTTTCTAATTATTTCTACCCTGGAAGGAATTCCTGCATCATAACATATTTGACTTCTCTAAATGCCTCATCTCTACAATACATAACTTTTTTAGTTTTTAGGTTGTAAAACTTATAACCTTTCAGACCATCTTTAGATCCAATAAAGATACACTTTTTAATTTTTTTTCTAGCTTACTTCTATTCTACTTTGGAACATGTACATAAGCATCCCAACCAAACACCCTAAGATGATTAAGAGAAGGATTATTGCCAATCCATACCTAATGTGGAGTATTATGATCTAATGGTAATGAGGGTGATATATTTACTAGATAACACATAATGTCCACTATCTCTATCTAGAATTCTCATCCTAGCTCGACACCTTTGAGCATGCTCTTTTCTTTCTCCATTAATGTTTTGTTCATCCTTTTTGCAACTCCATTTTTCTGAGGTGTTTATGGAGTATACCTCCACCTTGCTATACCACCCATTTTACAAAATTCTTCAAATTCATTTAACATGTAGAACTCTCAACCATTATCTACCTCAACACCTAAATTTTATTCTCTATCTAATTTTCTAAAATAATCTTAAACTTTAAATATTTTATATACTTCATATTTCTTCATGGGGAAACAAATCCATGTATTCCTTGAGAATTCATCAATAAATGATAGAAAGTACACAAATTTTCTTGTTAATGGACCCAACATAGGACCAAACACATCATTGTGCACCAAATGTAATATTATGTCTACCCTCATAGCACCAAAGGACAATCTTACCCAATTTTGCTTCCCTTATAAATAATCTTCACGTAAATCAAAATCCAGTGAACAATTAAACATATCTTCTATCATACCATTACCATGTAGTACTCAAAGGTCGTTCTCTCAGATGTGTCCCAGTATTTGATGCCACAACATAATATTTTCTCTAGAGACCATAGGAGTTTTTCCTTCTTGATCTCCACTCTCAGGGAGAACAAAAATGTTGCACCCATCATTGATTGTGATTCCCCAATGGCTTATACAAAGTTTCAATCCAAACTTCTTTCAGCAATAGCATTTCTCCTTGAACCATCTTGAAGGTATCCTCTTCAAACACTACTTTTACGTATCCATCACTCATCTTTATTACAAAAATCAAATTTTTTGCTAACCACTGAATGTGAATAACACCAGGGAGTGTTCTAATGATTCCACCCTTGGGGATCCAAATTGAATTTTCCTCGTCCTATGATCTTAGTTGTCGAATCATCACCTAGGAAACAATTACCACCATCATATATTTCATACTCACAAAAGAACTCCTTGTGAGGAATCATATGAAATGATGCACATGAGTCGATGAGCCATGCCTCGTGATCTACATGTGTACTTGAAGTGCCCAAATGCACATTCTCTCCTTCATTAGAAGTGGATTTTTATTTCTATAAAAAAGCACATCTTCATATCCCTTCCTTAGCATTTTTTGCTCTGCAATGTTTCTTATAATGCCCTTCTTTTCCACATCTGCAAGATACTTTTATGAATTTTCATAGAGATTTAAATATCCCTCTAAATTTAGATCTCCCTATGGAGAAATTATTTTTATTTCTATTCTCAGAATGTCCTTTGATAGACAAGGAATCTATGTTCTAACTTTCCATGTTTCTTTGTCTCATCTCCTCC
>APFE030308994.1:1539-26831 GCA_000404065.3 Pinus taeda
CCTATATAAAGCAAAGGAGATCATTTGGCTTGGGTATGCTTTTGGGTTGAATATCTTAAGATCTGAAATATTGGTTTATTGTTTCAAAAGCTCGATCTATATGAAAGTGAAGTGGAAATCGAATATGTGAAGGGTGATCTCTCGAGCGCTGCAGTTGCGGAAGTGAGGAGGCGCCGCAGGAGACGACACAGGAGGCGCTGTAGGAGACGCCACAGGAGGCCCCGCAGGAGACGCCACAGAAGGCACCACAGGAGACACCGCAGAAGGCACCACAGGAGATGCCACAGAAGGCACCGCAGGAGACTCCACAGAAGGCGCCGCAGGAGACGTCATAGAAGGCACCGCAGGAGACGCCACAGGAGGCGCCACAGGAGATGCCACAGGAAGTGCCATAGGAGGCACAGCAGGAGATGCCACAGGAGGCACCACAGGAGACGCCGCAGAAGGCACCACAGGGGACGCCACAGGAGACGCCGTAGGAGACGTCACAGAAGGCGCTGCAGGAGACGCCACAGTAGGCGCTACAGGAGACGCCACAGGAGGCGCCACAGGAGACGCCACAGGAGGTGCCATAGGAGATGCCACAGGAGGCGCCGCAGGAGACACCGCAAGAGGCGCCGCAGGAGACGCCGCAGGAGACGCCACAGGAGACGCCACAGAAGGTGTTCTGGGTTTAGTTTTCTGTTATTGTGGATCTGGTTATCTGGGTGACTTACTGGTACTTGATGATCATTTGATATTTATGGATCCAGTTTGAAAATTTATGAAAAGTGGTCCTTGAAAGAAAAGAAGTAGGGGGTTGTAGCTCCCTTCCAGGAGAGACTGGAAAACGAGAGAGAGTTGTAGCTCTCTGCAGGTTGCAGCCTGCGTACTGGTAAAGGACTGCACCAGTACAAGACCATTGTAAAAGGAGTTTCTAATTTGAAAGAAGAGAGACATATTGCAGCAGGTGGTTTTCACCCACATTGGGTTTCCACCTTATATCTGGTGTTCTTTGATGTGATTGTCTATTTTTCTTGTTCATTCTCATTGTTTTATGGTACTGATATGCAAAAATAATTCAAAGTATAAATAAGGAAGAATTGTTAAAAGGACTAGATAATACTGATTCACCCCCCCTCTCAGTATTATTTTCAACAAGTGAAACAGTAACCGAGGTTGTCCAACAACAAGTAGATACTCAATTTGAAATTTTTCAAAAAGAAACTGCTTCTGAACTTGAATCAGTTCAACCAAATGTTCGTCCAGAATCTATTCTAGTTCAAATAGAAGTTACATTTGAACCTAAAGTTGTTCAAGAACCTCCCTCTGAAACTATTGTTCATTTACTTGAATATCTAGACATTGAATTTCGACATTTAGAAGTTGTTACCCCTCAGACATCAATAACTATTGAAACTACACTTTCATCAACACCTGAAATCTTTTACAGACTTGACGGTCAAGTCCTTCCACTAGGTTTGATTGTCGTAGAGGAGGAATTAGTAGGAGAGTCCACACTTGGAACCCCATTCCACTTTTGAACTGGGCTTTATCCTTACCCTACTACTCCTAATTACTTTGCTTCATCTGATCCTGCTTCCTTTCGTGCACCCGTTGCATCTTTAGGACAACTTTTGGGCCAATTAATTATGGTTGAACAACTGTTAACATCCCAGGCTATATCATTTGATGCAGTTGTAGTAGAATCTTTTTTTGTAGCTCCTTCGATGTTTTCTACCACCCCTAAGTTGCACCTGTATGGTGAATCATCCGTCCTGATTTGTTACCAATCATTATCAGGAACCCACTTAGAGGTTGCTTCTGCACCATGGTCATCACCCATGTCCTTAGCCGGAATTTTACCTGGTTCTTCTCTAATGGGAACCCAACAGTTTGATCCTACACATCAGTATCAGGCTGGGCAATCTGGTTAACAATGACCTATAGATCCATTAAATACTGGATTTCCACCATATGGAGAGCAATTTTCTTATTCATCGTATCCTCCTTATTCTGGAGGACAACCATATGGTAATTTCCCACAGTATTCAAGTCAACATGGAATTATAGTTTGTCAATGGAAATCAGCAATGCCAACTCAATCAAGGCTTGTGTATCGAACACAACCAATGCAAACCATGTCAATTATTCCTACTACACTTGTTGTTACCACTGTGCCACAGTGACAAGCTCAAACAATTCTATCTCAACCGGTACAAACTGATCCTTCTCTCTTGCAACCACAAGTTTCAAGTCAAGAGGTTCAAGTTTCTCAAGTTGTTATACAACAACCACTTGTTTCTGGAGCTCAGCAACAACCTCAGGTTAGTATACCTTTATTTGGACTGACCCAGGCTTACAGTAGTATAGTTGACTCGCAACCTGGTCAACCTTTCATTGTTGGGCAACAACAATTGGTTCAACAACTGTGGTTGCCACAATTCCAACAACCCCAGTTCCAACAGTTCTAACCTCAGTTTGGACTTGGTTCACAAGCTCAACCTAGTTTTGGTCAATATCAAGCTTACCAAGGTCTTGGGCAACAAGGCTTTGCAGGTTATGGACAACCATAAATTCAGTCTGGTTATCAACAATCGCCTTATACTGGTTTTGTTCAACAATAATACCAAGGTTACCAAATGAAGATGCCCTATGTTGGTATGCAAAGACCTATTGCACAGGAAATTCCATCATATCTTGGGTATGCTCAACGTGACTTGAATCGATAGTTGTCGTTTGTAGCAAGTTTAGAATTACCATATTTAAACTAGCACACCAATGATCCAATCACATATGCACCTTGGTGGCTAGTAATTCTGCATAAGTTACCATTTGATATTCTAAAGTTTAACAGAAAGTCTGGAGAAGACCCATCGAATCCTGTTATGACCTTTCATTTATGGTGTTCAGCCAACACTTTGAATGGTGATTCAATCAGACTTTGTCTTTTCCAAAGAACACTTACTACTCCAGGTGCTAAATGGTACATTGAATTACCGAGAGCTTCTTTTGATAACTTCACCACTTTAGCCACTACTTTTTTGACCCACTTCCAGTTACCTATTAGATATGAGACTGGAACAGATCTCTTGAACAGCTTTAAACAGACTACTGCTACCCATATCTCAGATCATATTCATGAGTGGCGGCATCGTCGTCGAATGGTTAAGGCATATGTTCCCGATCAGCTTTTAGCTAAGTGGTTCATAAAGTCCTTGTTGCCATCAATCATTGAAGATGTGGCAAAAGGAGGAGTCATCATAGAAGAGAAAGTTATCGCTCATGCCCAATACATAGATTTGATTTACACACAATCCAACATGCTCTATGATAAAATTCCTAGTGCACCTAGACTAGCTTTCACTATTCCACCACCTTCACAATCGAGTAGGGACTCTCATGCCGGCGACGGTGTGAACGGTTCTTCAAGCACACAAGTGGCAAGAAGACCATCTGGCCAAACTCTTGTTGTTTCCAATCAAGCTACCAATGCATCAGAAAACACTCATGCCTCGGAGATTAATGTCGTGTCATCTAATAAAGGCAAAAATCCAAAGTAACCAGGAGGTAAGAAAAAGGGGAAGAATAACAAAAAGAAACAAGAAAATCCCTCTCCACAGAAATCATCTGAATCCTCTACCACGACAAGGAAACCTCATTATCCATGTTTGATATGTAATGATGAGCATTATACAAGATATTTTCCACATTGCTCTGAGGTCTCTAAATTCTTAAAGACTTCAACCACATCAATAGTGTTGACAGATCCATTTCCTACCCCAGAGACACATTTGGTTGCAACCGACAATGCTTCCACATCCCAAGTGCTCATGTTATCCATCACAAATCCACAAAATGATGTTTTGGTGTCAACAAGAAACAAAGATTATGGAAATCCATCGTCGTCGAATAATCAGGACACTGATCAACCTAGTACTTCGACCTCGACTTCATCTGAAGTTGTTCCATCAGTTGTACCTGAATTGACAATAAAACCACCTAAGGGAGTTGTGCACAAATCAACATTCAATCCTCGTGCTCGAGCAGATCAAAACTATAATATAGTTGGAGATCTGGCTCAATCAACTTCCGCTCTGTTGACACTCGAGGTGTTGCAAACTGTCCCTCCCAGAAACTAGCTTTATTGTGAGCAATAGGTGGAATAGATCCTACGGATTCAAATCTTGTGGTTTTTAACCATGCAAGATATTCACCATAGTTACCGGTGTAATTAAATTTCCTATACAAGTAAAAGCTCTCAATAAGAATGTTCACCGAACTATTATTGATGAAGGGGCATCTACTTGAATTATGTCTATGAGTTGTTGCAAAACACTTGGTTCAGCACCATTTTCATGATCACCAATTACATTAAAAGCCTTTGATGGAAGAACATATACTCCATATGGGATTTTGATGAACCTGTAAATCGAACTAGGGGCAAGACAATTACTTTTGACTTTGAGGTAGTTGACAGACTCCTCGATTACAACGTTTTACTAGGAAGGCTTTGGGTATATGCTATGTCTGCTGTTGTTTCCACATACTTTCATACAGTTTCATTCCCTTTCAAGGGTGGAATCATAGTCATTGATCAACTAGCCTTCTTTGCTAATAGTTCATAGGCTACGGGAAGCATTCCATTGATACACAGAAACCCACTGTCACTTCAAAGTGTTGGAGTAGGTCTTTCCCTGATGGGAACTTTCACCCTCCCATCGCCATCTGGTTTGGCGAAAGTGGCAAGAGTGGAGACTTGCAACATGATTTATTCTACATCATCTGATTTTATGAGAATTTCCAACCACTTTGAAATTAATGGTCATAGCGAGGGGTTGCCATGCAGCCCCATTGAATCATCATAGCAATCAAATTTTCGGGCTCGTGTGGCAAACCCTAATCCACACTCAACAATTGTATGGGTATATAAATCATTAGAGTATGGTACCTCTTCGGATCCTTTTTCACATATACATTCTACGGATGAAGGAATCATCAAATCAATGATCATAGGAGAGACGTCGTGGGAGGATTATCATTATCATTCCCACCTTCGAGATGACAATGAAGATTATTCAGATGAACCAAATCACCCATTGACCATTGATTTCTTGTCAAATTCTGTAAATACTGTAGATTCTGAGCGTAATTTGTCCAACATATAAGAAAAAGTTTCTATAACCATTTCAACCAAACCTAACATTGTAGAACATATTCAGGTCAGAAAATCATGTTCTTCACTAGAACTTGATAATTACTAAGCTCTTTTTCACGAATTTTGAGATATCTTTGCATGGTCTTATGAGGAGATGTCGAGCATTGACTCAAGTATTGTTGAACAAGAGATTAAGATGTACCCTGATGTCAAACCAGTACGACAACAGCTTTGACCTATTCATCCTAATAAAGTTGTTGCCATTAAAGCAGAGGTTGAAAAACTTTTCATGATGGCTTAATCTTCCCTATACCTCTTACTGATTGGGTATCTAATATTGTTCCAGTGATGAAAAAACAAGGGACAATTCTAGTGGGCGTCGATTATAGGGATGTAAACCAAGCATGTCCAAAGGACAATTATCCTACACCTTTTATCAACCAGATTATTGATGGGTGTGTCGGATCTGAAATTTTTTCATCCATGAATGGATTTTTTGGCTACAAACAAATCAATATCTGCCCGCAAGACCAAACAAAAACCTCTTTTATATGTCTGTGGGGCACATTAGCTTATCGAAAGCTACCTCTTGGTTTGAAGAATGTAGGGGCTACATTTCAGAGGGCGATGAATTATGCCTTCCATGACATCAAGCACATTGTTCAACCTTATCTTGATCATTTGCCTACTCATTCAACAAAATGGACTGTGTAGAATTTTCTCTACAAATCAGCTAGCTCACTGATATCATGTAGAAATTTCACCTGTAGTTCAAACTGATATATGCAATGTACTAAAGAATAATACTACATCTACATCTACCATAAACTTTGCGGAAGCTAATCAACCATGAGCAACATCAAGCATGAACACATATAACTAGTAAGAAGGAATCAATCACACATTACATAGAATATATCACTGGGGAAAGCATCAACATAAAACCACAACACTGTATTATCAATCAAGTGGAAATCCTCAACAACATACAAAAAGAATCAGCTCAAAAGCTATCCTGCTGTCTCTATACTCTGGTGATAAAGCTCATGGACTACCTAGCCCTGTATATAAAGGCTACACCTCAAGTCCAAGCTCCTATTTCCTTGTGCAATTTTTATTGGGGTCCAATTACAAAACACATGTAAATTGGCCTGATCATACATGTTGTCACCTCAGCTCCAACTATGTAGTCATAGAAGGAAGCAGCTTCCTTCCCCATGCAAGAAATACTTACTAGAAATATCCTAGCATCTGATAGTACATTGTCCCACACCTGATCTCAACTAGGTCTCTAATAGAACTGACATGCATCAGTTATCCATGAGTGAATACACAGTTATCTGAAAATAATAGTTGTCACGTGCATGCAAGCATCAACAAACTATATATCATTAATTTAACAACTTGTTTAATTAATCTAGCTGAACTTTACTAAGTCAACTGGTCCTCTCAATATAGAACTCAACCTTAATTCCTCAATCAGTGGAGCAAATCAAGGACACGTTCCCCAATTAGTGGAGAAATAATTGCATGTTCTCACAAAGACTTCAAGTTTGTTTTTCCTTAATTAATTAATTTATGGAGAATTAATTAATTAATATTCCAAACTACTGGAAAGACCGAATTCGAATTTACTTCCTATGGATAGACTAGGGACTGCTATAAATAGGAAGGGACCCAGAAATGCTATTTTTAGAAGATGTTATTTTTAGCAGTTTCACCTCTCACCCAAGGTGGCCAAAATGCTCATAGGCCAAACTGCTATTTTTAGAAGTGTTACTTTTAGCAGTTCTATTTTTAGTAGTTTCTAAATTTAGCATTTCTTGTTGCACACTTTTCAACACTCCCTCTCAATAAGAAAGGCTTCCTCTCGAACCCGATCCTGTAACTCGGGAACGTTTTGCATGCAACACATATAACAAGTGCGGTTGATCCAACAACACTCGAAACAAAAAAACTCCCAACTGACCTCTTTGTTGGGCTGGAAACATACTCTGATTTTGAAGCTCTACCTGTTGCTGACAAGTGCTCCCTCTCTAACCTCTACATTACTACAACATCTCCATGCATCTATCACTGTTTCACCCTTCTTTGTGCTACCCTGCACTGTGCAACACACTTATGCCTCTCGCATTCCTGTAGCCTGCATACTCTGCGTTGTTCTCAGATTCCCTGCATTATAGCTCTCCTTGCTGCTCCATCTGCATCTGTCTCTACCCAATCATTCAGTTCCTGCTACTCCACGTTGGGGCTCCCGTAGCAAGGTCTCATCCAAGAGGTTGGGTACCTCAAGGATCCTACCCCTCCTGCTTGGGACGATCACTCTATATCGCCCCACCTCCTACCTACAGGTATGGATGCATGCGATCCCTCTACCCACCTAGCTTGAAGTTTCCCCCTATTGGAGGTCTCTGCATGAGTAGATGTCTCTACTCGATCTCCAGTCAGTGTCCCCTGTTGTAGCTGCTCCACAACCTCCTGAAGCTGTTGCACCAATCGTGGCTCCTCCACAATCGTTTGAGACTTCTTATGGTGCTACATGTTGAGAGGTAACATACCCTCCCCCTCAACCACTATGTCTCCATCAGTTGCCTTGCTAATCAAGGCTTTGCATGCATCTTGAACCTCAAGAGCATACAGGTTCTTGACCCCTGAACCACTAGTGATGATGTGTCTAAGGAAAACCTTTCCCTTACTGAAGACTACATCATAGCCTCTGTCTTCCAACATTGCGATTGACACCAAGTTTCTCTTCAGTCCTGGTACATACTTGACATTGGTCAAGGTAAGGCGAGCTCCATGCTCCCTCTGAAAAATAACCATGCCTACACTTGAGACACTATACTTCTCATCATTTCCCATCGCTATGAGTATCTAGAGATATTTATCCTCCAAAGTACTAAACAAACTCTTGTCTTCGCTCATGTGGAAAGAAGCTCCACTGTCAAGAAACCAACCGCTTCCCACCATGGATGAAACCATGCATGCGAAGAGTGTGAAATCCAACTCAAACTGTGAAGAAAGTGCCTCACCTTCAGATCCTTCCCCAAATCCCTTCTTGGATTTCCTTTGTGGACAATTTACAGCATAATGGCCCACCTCATGACAACAAAAGCATAACACTTTTGATTTGTCAACCTTCTTCCCACCAATGGAAGAACTGGATTCAGAAAGAGAAACCTTCTCCTTCCCCTTCTTTGCCTTACTCGCTAAGGCACAGTTCTCCTTATCCTCCATGGATGAAGAACCATCTCTGGTGCTTTGTCTGATCTCCTCCTGCATCAAATCCGACCATAGTCATTCCATTAACCAAATCCTAGTAGCTATGCCATCTCTTAGGAAGGCCAAGGAGTGCTAGACTCACCATATCATCATAAGCTATCGTGACCCCTACACTTGCAAGCTCATCCCTGCATGTGATGAGCTTGGTCAGATACATAGAGATCGTCTCATCCTTTTCACACTTGATCTTTCGAAGTTTGTCCTTCAATGCCAGCTTCCGTTGATCACTGCTATCCTAATATAAATCTTTGAATGTTTTCCACATTGAAAACGAGGTCTCCTTCCCATGGAGGCTCAATACAATGTGATCATGCACTCCCTCCAAGAGAATTCTCCTAGCTCTAACCACACACTTCTTCCATTCTGCCAATTGAGTAGCATTAGTAGGCTTAGGGACTTCTTGATCAATGAAGTCCTTAAGGCTGTTATCTTCCAAAACTACCTCCATGTGATCCTTCCAAGCTATATAGTTTGAGCTGCCATCAAGGGCATACTCAAGCCTCAAACCATAGAACGCCATTGGTGTAGATGCGATAAGAACTTGAGATCTATATCTCGAATAATAAACTTTGAATTCCTTCTTGTATATTGTTCTTCCTTGATCACCTGTGCTCTGATACCATGTATATTTTTCTCTACAAATCAGCTAGCTCACTGATATCATGTAGAAATTTCACCTACAGATCAAACTGATATATGCAATGTACTAAAGCATAATACTAGATCTACATATTGCGGAATCTAATCAACCATGAGCAATATCAAGCATGAACACATATAACTGATAAGAAGGAATCAATCACACATAACATAGAATATATCATTGGGGAAAGCACCAGCGTAAAACCCCAACACTGTATTATCAATCAAGTGGAAATCCTCAACAACATACAAAAAGAATCAGCTCAAAAGCTATCCCGCTCTCTCTGTACTCTGATGATAAAGCTCATGGACTACCTAGCCCTGTATATAAAGGCTACATCTCAGGTCCAAGCTCTTATTTCCTTGCACAGTTTTGATTGAGGTCCAATTACAAAACACGAGTAAATTGGCCTGATCATACCTGCTATCACCTCAAGTCCAACTACGCAGTCATCAAAGGAAGAAGCTTCCTTCCCCATGTAAGGAATACTTACTAGAAATATCCTGGCATATGGTAGTACACTATCCCACATATGATCTCAATTGGATCTCAAATAGAACTGATATGCATCAGTTATCCATGAGCGAATACATAGTTATCTGAAAATAATGGTTGTCACATGCATGCAAGCATCAACAAACTATATCTCATTAATTTAACAACTTGTTAAATTAATCTAACTGAACTTGACTAAGTCAACTGATCCTCTCAATATAGAACTTGTTAGCACTTGAAATTTCACCTAGGCTGAGATAGACAAATCTCAAGGCTACATCAAACCATTTCACCTCGTAGCTAGCCCTACGGGGTATGAGAAGGCTCTCTCCGGTCAATCTCGTTAAATTTTCAATGGGAAGAGATGACCAATCACAATAACACAGATATTAGGCTAGTAAACTGATAAGGAGGGTTGATTTAAAGTATTTTGGGGTTTTTGGTGGCAATTGGAGGGAGTGCAATTCAGGGTGCGGGGATTGAACTCAGTTTTTGTAGGTGGGTCTTTGGGGCAAGGTAGGAGTTTGTGCTGATGCCTTTAGCTGAGATGGATGATCAAGGGGGAAAGAAGAGAGGCTAAAGAGGGCAAACAATGACTTTGAATCCTCTCTAGACAGTGGAAAACATAAATATTAAGCAACACTCATCCTTAATTCGTCAATCAGTGGAGCAAATCAAGGACACATTCCCCAATTAGTGGATAAATAATTGCATGTTCTCACAAAGACTTCAAGTTTGCTTTTTCTTAAGTAATTAACTCATGGAGAATGAATTAATTAATATTCCAAACTACTGGTAAGACCAAATTCAAATTTACTTCCTATAGGTAGACCAGGGACTGCTATAAATAGGAAGAGCCCAGAAATGCTATTTTCAAAAGATGTTATTTTTAGTAGTTTCACCTCTCACCCAAGGTGGCCAAAATGCTCATTGGCCAAACTGTTATTTTTAGAAGTGCCATTTTTAGTAGTTCTATTTTTAGCACTTCCTAAATTTAGCATTTCTTTTTACACACTTTTCAACAGACTGATCACCCGCAACGTTTGAGAGAAATATTCTTACGATTTCAACACTACAAGATAAGACTCAATCCAGATAAATGTGTGTTTTGTGTTGGCTCTGGTCGATTGCTTACGTTCATAGTTTCAAATGATGTAATTTGACTTAATCCCATTAAGGTTCAGACAATCCTTGACTTTCTTCCACCTTCAAACTTGTTACAGATACAAAGACTTCAAGGGAAGGCAAACTTTCTAAGGAGGTTCATTCCAAACTATGTTGAATTAGCTAAAGGTTATACACATGTATTGAAGAAAGGGCTACCCTTCCATTGGGACCAGGTTGTGCAAGCTTCTTTTGATGCTCTCAAAGATTCTTTGATTAGAGCATCATTAATGTATGCCCCAAACTATCAAAAAGACTTTTGCCTATATCTCGCAAAACATCCTATTCAAGAAGAAAGTGGAACTAAACATCCTATTCACTATTTGATTTATAATCTCAACGATACAGAAAGTGAGTATTCATATGTCGAAAATTTAGCCTTCGCATCCGTTCAAGCTATGCAGAGATTTCGTCATTACATCCTCCTTCGTGAAACTACCATTATATCAGATTGCAACCTTATGACATACATTTTGTCACGTCAATTGCTGGGGGGAAAATATTCTAAATGGATAGTTATCTTGCAGGAGTTTGATTTGCAATTCATGAAATCTAAATCAAAGAAATCTTTTGTCTTTGTCGAGCTACTTTGCGATATTCCCTCATCCTCTAATGATTTAACATCAGAAACATCAATCTTGGACGAGTCTTTGTTTCTTATCTCGTCAAGTGATCCATGGTATAGATATATACTGATCTATCTCTAGACCCAAGCTTTTCGGCCTAATACCTTTCACTCCTAACAGTGACATAGTCAATACCAAGCCAAAAAATATCTAATCATTGGTGATACACTTTATCATCATGGTGTTGATACAATGTTACCTAGGTGCCTTACTCATGAGGAGGCCCAAAAAGATTTCAATGAGTGTCATTCAGGTGCTTGTGGTGGGCATTTATCTGGTTATGCAACTACACAGAAAATTCTACATGCTGGTTACTTATGGTCAACCATAATTAGAGATTGCATTCTTGTTGTCAGAAGTTGCCATGCTTGCCAGATATTTGACCGTAAAACCATATTACCACCTATACCATTGCATCCAGTCGATGTTGTTGTCCCATTCGTGAAATGGGGCATTGACTTTATGACATGTAACCCCACCTCGGCTGGGGGACATGGGTATATTATAGTCGTCATTGAATATTTTACCAAATGGGCCGAGGCGATGCCAACATTGAACAACATTGGTGAAACAAATGCTAAGTTTTTTTCAGCCATGTGGTTGCCAAGTTTGGTGTGCCACAAGCTATAGTTACAGATCATGGGCCACATTTTCACAATCACATGATGGTTGAATTAACTGCCAAATTAGGACTATCATATGATAGTTCTACTCCATACTACCCGCAAGCTAATGGACAAGTTGAGGCTATCAACAAAGTCATTAAGTGCATGTTGCAAAGAATGATTGGAGTTCATAAAAGGAATTGGAATTTAATCTTGTACTTGTCTTTATGGGCATATCGAACCTTGGTGAGAAATGCGACCGGATTTACGCCTTTTCAGTTGGTGTATGGTTTGGAAGCAGACTTACCAATCCAATGTGAAATATTGTCTCTCAAACTTACGATTGACCTGCTACCTGACACTTCTGAAGAAGAAGCACGTTTCCTTGAGTTAATCCATCTGGATGAAACCCATCGTGATGCTGCAGTGGCTAATGAGGCACATAAAAACACATTAAGACGCAATATGATAAAAAATTTAAGCCTTGTGTCTTCTCAAAAGGTGACCTGGTCTTGCTTTACGATTAGGATTCTGATAAACTTGGAGCAGGAAAATTTGAACCGTTGTGGATGGGCCCTTATATTGTTAAACGTGTCTTGACGAAAGGTGCCTACGAGTTAGTGGACTATGATGGGATTCCATTGTCACAGCCTCGAAACGGGTTGTACCTTAAACATTACTATGCTTAGTTGAGTGTAGTAAGACTCACTGTATATATGCTTTGATTGCATTTGTGTGTGTGTTTCTTTTAGATTATTTTTTTGGTTAGGTAATCCACTTCACATTTGTTGTAGATTTTGAACTTTTCAGAACCAATTGTTGGTTATGCCGATGGAGCTAGTCGTAGTACATAGAATTTATCTTCTGCAGCATGGGCCAATTTTGCTCCAAGCGGTGAGTTGGTGAGTTTTAGAGGGATATGTATTGGAAAATCGAAAAACAGTATCATTGAATATAGCGCTATGATTGAACTCCTCTCTGATGCCATTTCACTTGGCATACGTCGAATCGTCATTAGGCTAGACTCACAACTTGTCGTACTATAGCTTACTGGCATCTATACCATATGAAACCCATTAATTCATCGCATGTTCCATAGAGTTTGTATTTTGGAAAGGTATTTTGAGTTTATCCAATATCAGCATATTTCCATAAATCTAAACACATTAACTGAATCTCTAGCGAACTATGTGTTCAATAGACATTTGCGACATTTGTAAAGTAAACATTTTCAATTCACATCATCATTTGAATCGGATTGCATCACTTAACCATAATAAAAATCTGTAAGTAAATTAGGTAGTTGTATATAAGTTTGTACAAATAGTTTGTTTCTAAGACAAAAATTGGTCATCTGACCCAAAAAACTCAAAAATATATGCAAAAAATATCCAAGTAGACTAGTGCTACTCATGATACTAGGTCACAGCCTGTGCTATCATGCATAGGAGTCTCATCCAATGACTCGACACACCAATGGTGTGGCACTGCAATCACATAGGTAGCTCCTCGATCCGGACATCTGGAATACCTAGGGTCAAACCCTCTATGTGATCTTGTAGCTCGGCCAATGTCTCTGGTAAATCCAAGTCTCGGGGAACTGCTCTCCCAACAACTCTCTGTACCGACGCACCTACCTCTCGTTGGTGTCCCACAGGTCGAATGGATCCAACATCTGCATACATATAAAATTGTTTGTTTATTCTTGGCAATAAAAAAAACACAAAAAAAAAGTAGAAACTTTAAAAACAAAAACACTTTAGTCAAACAATTTTCCAATAACTCTCCACTGCGCTCCAACCGGTAACATTAGATTTCGATCACCACAGAAATCCATTCCTGAATATGGACATTCTGCAAAGGCCATGTCCTGTCGAGAAAACCACTCAAAAAAAGCAGGGGTAAATGAGATCAATGACTGGCCAGCATGCCTAGCCATAAGATCTACCCACCTCTGCATCTGTGGGTCTCTAGGTCCAGGTCATCCCAGTGAGATGTGTTGTGGCTACATGAGTGGAATTCTCTCCAAGGAAAAAGAAATCAAGATAGAGCCATAGCCAAAAAAATTTGTTTTTCCATTCTTTACCTTGGTCAGTTGTTCTTTCATGGATGAGAGAACTACCTCACACCAGTTAAACACCTTTGGCTCCAAACACTCTAAAGCATACTGCATATATGACCTCTTTTCCAAGTGTAAAGTTGTGTTGCCAACCAATTTGGTGAGGGTGAAAGGGAGTTCTCAATGGTAAACCACTAACATCCCTGATGTTGATCTTTCTGTCTCTGCTAGGTTGAGCTCCTTCCCGGCAGAATTGTTGTATATAATCTCTCACTCATTCACCTCCTCTAGTAAATCCTAATAATGAGATAGGGGCACCCCGCCTTTTCAAGCCAGTCAAAAAGTAAATATCATCGATGGTAAAGGGGATCATTTTGCCCCTGATGTGAAAGACCTGATTGGTACGATCCCGAAAACGAACAAGGTACTGTAAAAGCTCAATTTGCTACCGCATGCTGGATAATCGAAAATAGTTCAGTAACCCACAATTCCTGAGGGAATCAACTGTTCCCTTATTATTTAGGGCAATCATGTCTTATTCTTCATGATCTCGTTCTCTCTGTATAATCACCATTTTGATCTGATGAATATTTGAAATACAACCATTAGACAAATTAGGATCCATTTTTTGCAAAAAACAACGGAAAATTTTAGAGAAAATTGTTGTCAAGATTTGGTTTTTGCGCCTATCGCGCCCCTCCCTTAGAGATAGTGCGCTGCAATGCATACATCCTTCTAGGTGTGTGCAATGCAGCAAACCTTTCGATATTGAAAGGGTGTGATGATCCAAAGTGCGAAAAATGAAACCCTTGGGACCTCAAAAACCAATTTTTTTTTCATAAAACTAAAAATAAATGGAATAAAATGGAAGAGAACAAGGATAACTCCCACATGGTTCCGATGGCACAAGAAATGGTACAATGAATCCTTTGCAATCAGCCAGTGAACCTTGAGGTAGAAAACTGCTCCAAAGCACCAAAGTCAAAGGGTAAAAGTAAAATTGTAAAAATGAATGATAAAACCTGTTTTTATGTTTATTTCTTGCACGTTATTCAAGTAAACATTGGTTTTTATTCATTTAATCCATTTGAACAGGTACTCCTAATCTATTCTAATGAAGTTTTGAGCAGGTTTAACAACTGAAAAGTAAAATTTGACGTGCTCAAGTGTAAATTGAACATCTTTGACCATAAAGAAAACTTCTATCTCTTTTCCGAGTTTTGTTAAAAGCAAAAAAGGAACCCCGATGGATTCCTCTTTAAACTCTTTTCAGATTCTAAAAATCAAAAGATTATCGAGCGCTTGTCTATTCCAACTCGTTAAAGGATTGGAAACGATATCTCTCTTGTATTATTTTATGCTTTTTCCGACTTGAGAGATTATTTTGCAAAAAATAACTTGTGGAGTTTCCTTTTTGTCCCTTTTCAAACTCTCTAAACATTAAAAGGATCGAGTTGTCTTTGTCGTTAAACTTGTTAAAAACATCAAATAGCGACAAACTTGTCCATCAAGACAAGACCAAGTTTCACCTTCGCTAGACTCATTAAAGAATCAAATAGCGATGGATTCACTCGAAGGGTGAAATTATACAACAAGCATATGTTATCCTCCTCAAGCTTGATAAAAAATAAAGAGGTACTGGTCAACAGTGACTGGGGAAAATGGAAAAAGCCGAGAAAACTTTATGGTAGCAAGTCACTCTTGAACATGACACTTTCACTTCATCTCCATGACTATTTGGGTTGGGTTATCTGCTTGATGGTTATCACACCATTGGTCTATCATACCATCCATTACTTGATTTTGGGTCAATGCTGCCAATTCATTCAGTGTCGCCGATATGTTCAAGAGAGGTCATTCAGTTCAAAACTTCATCCTTTTTAATACCGTAAACCTTCATTTTCATGACTGCCATTCCTGAACCTTGTGTCGTCAGTTGATTTTTCATCTCCAAAATCATTTATCTCATTTCGTGTCAGATGTGGGATACATCAAGGCCCTCCTATGACGTGTCACTTCTTTTCGACATCAGCACATCATCCAAGAAGTTGATTCAGAAACATCCCTTAAGTACCTTGAAGCTTGCATACATCAATGGCAGGTTTCTTGCTTCTGGCGATAGGTTGACATCAATGGCCTTCGACTGAAACACTTTGTATGGTGTTCGACATCAAATCATTTATTCACACCATGAGAAATGTACTATAGTACCTTGAGGGCCATTATCATTATCGGTGATTCCTCTTGCATCTGTTAACGTCTTACATCATTGGCTGGTAATTAGACGATGTCTTTCCATGTTCAACTTTGGAACATCTATTTACATGGTTAGACTTGTACTTGAGCAAAAGACTGAATGAGATTGAAGAACCCAGATCTAGTTCCATCCATCCGGGTTGCAAAATTTTCAAGAGTACTAAATCAAATGTACAATGGCCTTACATTCATGGTCAACCATTCATGGGTCTATATCTATAGACGACCATATTTGTACATTTAATGAAAGTTTATAAGCTGAGCATGGGTATGCCTTCCTTCAGCTAGTTCATGAGAAAAATCAAATTATCATGATATATGTATTGTAAATGAAATAGGTCACCTTCCGTTTCAAAACTTCCTCTCCTCAAGATAAATCATTTCACTCGACATATATATTTACGACTTCATGCTTTACGGGGGAACTGTTACATATCCATTTGGGTACATAAACCCCAACTTACAAATCGATACTATTAGGGTCCATCAACCTGTAGTGTAGTTGTTACATGGCCTGAAGAAGTTATTCATTAGAATGTCTCACTTCCCAAGAAGTTCCATCACCGAAAACATCCAAAAGTTGTCTCTAAGAAGATCAGTGCAGGTAGGCCTTCATTAGGGTGCGTTGCAATACAAACCATACACTGTCAGGGTGCTATACAATGCACTTGGTCCCTCTTTGGCTTGCGCTGGGCAAATTTGAGATTCTATGGGGCAGAGTAATAACAATATGGGGGCAATAGGGGCACAAAAATATTAATAAGGGGTATAACTACAATAGTAATGGGCTAATCACTAGTATTATAGGGACCCAACAAGATCAAAGTAGTGTTTCAACATTCGACCATTAACTGGCCCTGCTTCTATTTCTATACCATCGAGGTTCTTCAAAATGTAAGTATTGTTCCCTTGCAAAGCCTGGATAATAAAAGTTCCCTTCCATAGGAAGTCAAACTTCCCATGTTTACCTTTGTCTTCTCTCCTGGAATCCCATTTTAAAACTTTGTCCCCAAGGTAGAAATCTTCCGCCTTGGTCCTCTTATCAAATATTTTCTTGAGTTTTTCTTGTAGCACTTGGGATCTTTGGTACACCTCTTCTCTACTCTACTGCAAATGGATGGTCTGATTTATTCTTCTTTGAATGTCATTGGGTTCCACCTGAGCTTTTTGCAGTAATTTCATTACAGGGACTCCTAGAGATGAAGGAAATACAACCTCCATGCCATAAATTAATTCACAAGGGCTAGTTCCAATGGATCTCTTTATAGTTTGTTTGTCTGCCTATAGTGCATTTGTAAGTTTCTTGTGCCAGTTCTTCTTGTTCTCTTCCAACAACTTCTTAATAATATTAATCAGGCTTTTATTGGAAGACTCAGCTAGACCATTACCTTGAGCGTAATAGGTTATGGAATGGCCTAAAGTGATAAGGTATTTGTTACAGAAAATTATCGTTTTCTTGGATTTGAAAGTAGCAGCATTGTAAGTTATGATCTTTTCAGGACAGTCAAATCGAGGCAGTATGTTGGTTTCTAAGAATCCTATAATCACCATATCATTGGCTTGTCTGGAAGGAATGGCTTCTATCCATTTGGTGAAATAATCTTTGGCCGTGAGGATCCATTTATGTTGGCCAGAAGAGGGAGGATGGATCTCCCCAATGAAGTCCAAACCCCATAGTTGGAAGGTCTTTTAGTGGAAATTGGTCTAAGGGGCAAAGGTAAAATTTTCCTTTTGCCTTCAAAAATTTGACATTTATGGCAAGAGATGACAAATTTCTTTACATTGGGGAACAAGGTGGGCCAATCAAATCCATCCCTTAAGATTTTGTCTGTAGTTGATTTCCAATAAAGATGTCCACCACACTCCTCTGCATGAAATTCTTCTAGGACTTTGTCAACTTCATATTTTATTAAACAATTCAATAGAATACCTGCATGATTTTTCCAAAAAAGAGCATTGTCTAAAATACAAAATTTTGAAGCTTTCATCTTTAAAAACCTTTTCTTCATTCTGGATAACCCTGGAGGAGCCTGCAGGTTTAATAATACATGAGTTATATCAGCATACCAAGGTGATTCTAAGAAGGCCTGGCTGATTTGTGGAGTCGCCATCTCCTGTTCGTTATTCAGTTCATTTATATCTAGGGATTGAAAGTTGGTTTCAATCATGAGTTTAGCCAATCCCTGTCTTTTTATAAGCTTTGTAGGTTCTATTTCAATATGATACTCCAATATATTAGCTATCCATTTACCTCGTTTGCCTTCAATTCCATCCTGCATCAAGATGTTTTTGACAACAGCACTTGGTACATAAGCTATTACATGGGAATATAATATATAGACTCTGAAGTCCTTAATAGCTTTCACAAGGGAAAAATCTTGTTTCTCCATGATTTAGTATTTTATCGATGCATCTCTAAGTGCTTTACTGAACAAGTTTATGGGTTTTTCACATCCTTGATTATCTTTTTGTAGTAAAACAGCAACAATGGTGTGTTCTGATGCAAATGAAAATATTATGAAGTCTCTATCAAACTTTCGACTTGTAAGGATTGGTGTTTTGGTCAAAGCCATTTTAATTTCTTCAAATGCTTGTTTGGCTTCTAATGTCCATTTAACTTTGGAATCCTTTTTTAACATATTGTTCAGCAATCTAATTATTCGGCCAAATTAGGTATCAATCTTCTTAAAAAGTTGATCTTTCCTACAAAAGCTTGAAGTTCGTTGACATTTCTGGGGTGGGGTATTTGTAGATTGGCTTCTATTCTAGTAGGTTCAATTCTAATGCCATCTTTGGAGATGATATGGTCTAACAACTTGCCTTCCTCTAGACCAAACAACGACTTCTTAGGATTTAATGAAATACCATATTTTCTGTATTTTAAAAACACTTGTCTCAAATGATCTAAATGTTGCTGATCTAATTTAGAAAACGCAACAAGGTCATCCAGATATATGACGATAAAATCATGAATTTATTTTGCAAAAGCTATGTCCATTTCTCGTTGAAAGGTTGCCCCTGCATTCTTAAGTCCAAAAGGCATTTTAACATATTTGAAAGTTCCCCATGGTGTTGTAAAAGCAGTTTTTTCCTGGTCATCAAGATGGACCAAAATCTGGTTAAAGCCTGAGAACGCATCCAAAAGTGAAATCCCGGAGGCACCTACTACTCTTTTTAAAATGTGGTCCATCTTAGGTAACGGGTAATGGTCTTTCAAAGAAACCTTATTTACATTCCTTAAATCAACACACAATCTGTTTTCTCTTGTTTTCTTCCTAGTAGGCACTTAATTAGACACCCACTCTGAAAACCTGATAGGAGCAATTATCCCTACTTCATACATTCATTTGATTTCTTTTTCAATTAAGGGGAGTAGTACAGGGTTAATTCTTCTGAGATTTTGTTTGAATGGTTTCTGATTTTCCTTGAGGGGTATTGTATGTTGAATTACAGAGGTGTCATAAGATTTCAGATCTTCATAGCTCCAGGCAAAAACATCCTAGAATTCTTTGATCAGTTCAACATATTTAAGTTTTTGATAAGGGGGCAAAGTTTTGGATAATTTTATTATCTTCGGATTTTCTTCAATTCCTATGTTACAGTATTCAATGTCTGCTTTTGGAGGTTGCATTTTGGGTTTCTTTGGGATATCATTGAAATCAAAGAAATCCTCCAAAGGAGTTAATCCTTTGGGCAAATGATTGTCTTTTAAATTAATGACTTCAGATTCTCCTTTGATAATATCATCAATGTCTATTTCTTTAAGATCTTGCATTTCTTTTTTGGTAAATTTTGTTGGGTGAAGCTTGTGAGTGGTGCTTTTTGCCAAAATGTCTGTTTCTATTTTATCTATTTGATCAAACTCACTGACAGCATCTATGTCTATATTAGTGCTAGAAAAATCTTCCTCCGGGGTTAAGAAATTGTTAATTTGAATATCGTTGTCAAACACTTGTCAGTTCTTTACATTGTCAGGTATGGCTGGCCTGTGTCTAATCTCAACTGTGAACTGATGATTGAGTTCAAATCGTAATTTACAAGTGCTGGCAAAGGTTGCTAAGCTTTGAGCATGCAAATTATGTTTTCTTGGAATTTTGGCAAGTTGTGTTTCAAGAAATGTATTGAGGATCTCAATTGTTGTTCCTCTGTAAGATTTAAATCTAGAATCATTTGTGAGGAAGTTCTGTTTTATCTATTGAATGACTAAATTAGAATCTCCCAAAATTGATACACTGATTGCCCCTAAACTTTTAATCAATTTAATTCCTAGCAGTAGGGCTTCATATTCAGCCATATTATTGGTGTATCTAAAGTTTAACATGTAAGCATGCCCTTTAGCATGATCATTTTCAAGATTGTGCACCCACATTCCTTCTCCTACTCCTAATTTATTAACCGAACCATCAAATTCTAAGTACCAAAGGATCTCATGTTCATAGCTAGCATTAGGAGTCTCAGTGATCTGCTTGATAGGAAAATATGATTCTTTAGTTATATCCGGTTTCTCTTGTGTCTGATATATCCTTATTCTCATAAATTTTTTTAATGTGAACACTAGACTTTTCGTTTGGAATTTCTTCTTGTTCGACTGCCCAAACTTTTACCTCAGTTGAGGGATCAATTTTAGCATTATAGAGAATGAAGGAGTCCATGTCAAAGTGTATGGAGTAGATAGGGAAATTTTGGGGTTTCTCCTGGCTACTTACCACATATTTCATTAAAGTTTCTCGGTACAATTTCTTTGGTTGACCAAATACTGAAATAGTAGCATAGGACATGTCCAACTATAAAGACCTTTTAAGCTTTGCACCCCAAGATCTAGACAATAGGATGCCATATTTTGTGGAATATCAGATACCACTATGTCCATTAAAATGGTTTTGGTAGGGTATTGAACTAGTGATACACATAGATCTTTGATCAATCCTAGACATCTGACTTAGCTTGAATCAAAAGAGAATAAGTCTATGTATGGCCTGGTAATATCTAGGTTCAACTTCTCCATTACTGATTTAGGCATTAAGTTATGAGAAGAACCAAAATCGAACATGGAATTATGAAGTATTTTATCATTTATGTTCAAACTTACATAGAAAGGAGGAACACCTCCATCTATTGATTTTCCATTTACCTCAGGTCGAAAAATTAATTCAAGATGCTCATCAAAAACATTTACTGAATCTTCGTTCACAGAAATTTGGAGTGATCTGCTAATTTTACCTCTGTAGACATCGTGTTTACCCAATTCTGACAATGGAATAGCTATCTTTAATTTGCCTATTTCAGTCTCAAGATTGAAAAGTTTTTCAGTTTGAGTTTTTGTATTTCGGACAGTGGGATTCTCTTTTTCTGCAGTATTTTCTATGTTTTTCTCTTTTTCAGGAGTGGGGTTTTGGGTCGAAGTTGCTTCCAAATAAATTTCTGGAGGTTCTTCCACATTCCCTTTGGGAGGAATGGAAGTGGAAGGTTGTCTATTAGGTCATTGATTGTCTAATACATCTTCAATTATTGGATTATTTGGGTTAGGACTTGTTCCAGGAAGGATTTGTACAAGGGGTTTATTGATCTTAGCTTTGTTGGGTTGCTTGACATTATTTTTTTCATTGGTTCCATGGAAATCTATTCTTCTGCTCTTCAGATTTTATTGCTTGTGGACTTCATGAATGGCTGTATCACATCCCTCCCTAAAATCAAATGATTCACTTGACTGAGTTTGGAATTGTTTACGAGTGTGAGCTTCTTAGTCCTCTTGGGTCAAGAAAATTTGTTGTTCATTGTTGAGGCCCATTAAGTTAATTTGAGTGTCTTCTGGTGGTTCATCAGAAGTTGAGGCTTCAGCATAATTTTCCTGGAATGGGGGCCTAATGTTTTCGTCAGGCCCAACCTTTCTAGTATTAAGGTTTCAATTTTTCCCGAAATTTGGATTTCTCCCAGTATTTCTTGGTTGACCATCCCAAGGGGATTTCCTCTCAATTGTTTCTACTCTATCACCAAGTCTATCCATTCATTTAATAATAGCATCTAATTTCTGTTCAAAGGCAGAAGGTTCTTCCTTGAAAGGTGTCCTCCTTTCAGCTCTGGCTCTAGCTCATTTAGAAATCAGATTGGCCTCAACACTGACAACTATACTCTGCATCTCTTCTAAGTCTCGAGGAGCTCTTTCCCTAAGTTGGTATGCAATATTAGAATCAAATGAATCAGGGAATTTGATCAAGGCCAAGTCTGGAGGAGGTCTGAGATTTTGAGGAATAGCATTGTAGACATTATTGAATCTAGTACAGTAATCTTAGACAACTTTTTGGGTACCTCTTTTCAAGCCTTCATATTCTGCTAAAATGTGGAAAGGATCCTTTTTCTTTTCCCAACTATTCAAGAAGGTCTGATAAAGAGCTTGCAGGTCATTGATACTATTTGCAAGGAGGGCTCTAAACCATGTTCTAACATCTCTAGTCAAACTTTGAACAAAAACTTTCATTCTAACATCATTAGCATCAACCTCATATATTTCAAAGTAATCAGTCATTTTTTTAGTATGCTGTTGAGCTGTGTATGTGCCTGTGCCATCAAAAGGAGTGATTTTACTTTGATAGTCTTGGGGCATAGCCCCTGGATTGGCAGGTAATTTCAGAGGAGTATACCTGTTTTCCATGATAGCAGGAATATATGTGACAACTGGTGTAGTAGGGACGACAATGGGAATATGAGTAGCAGATGTAGGAGTGGAAGGGATAGCTTGAGGTTGGGAAGGCTGAGGTGCTGATGGTGAACTTGGAGAAGTGGTAGTAATCGCACAAAGATTTGGTGTTTTTTTAGAGGTAAGCTGAGATGGGATGGAGTTCTGCAGATGTCTGCAAAGATGTGAAGTAACAATTTCAAGCTGCAAATTTTCAATGAATATTGGATCTTGAACTGTGTGGGTTATCCCAGATTCTGAAAAGGCCACAAAAGAAGATCTTTCAGAATACTCAGCAAAAGTTTCATCCTCAAGGTGGATGCACCTCAAAGGACAAGATTTTGATCTGAGTAAAGGCCGAGAAATAGCAGAATTTTCTTGGCTCCCTTGTCTTCTAAGAATCCTAGGAATTAGATTAGCATTTTCAAACACGGGTGGTGGATTTGGATCGGGATTTGATCTGGTGTGACGAATCCTTTCTGAAGCCAGGCTTCTAGGTGTATTATTGGTTTTTCTTTAAATGGGTTTGACACTACAACTTTAACAACTTCTTTAAGAGGCTTTGGATTGGGAATTGTGAACTGTCTTAAAGATTTATAAAAGAGGAACTGATCAAGTATCTAAAACCAACTGCTCAATCTATAAGCTAGATGAGAGATAGGTTGAAATAGGATTCATTTACTTCTACCATTGCAAAGCAAAATCATTTCAAAGGATACCTGGCTAACTTCAAGCTTTGTCTCTAGCTTATAAAGTAGACAGTCGTAACAAATACATTATTCAGGTCCCCATTGGAGTCGCCAATAATGTTATCACTCAGGTTTTCCCTAAAGTTGTAAGAAAGGGAAAGAAGGCCGAGGTAACCACAAACCAATATTTTAGATACAGAATCTAGCCAATTTCTATCTAGAGAGGGCTCTCTCTTTATGATTTAACTTTGTTTTGAAGGGTATTAATCTAGTTATGAGGTTCAGGGGTTTTGTTTGATTTTTGGGTGGTGAGATTCAATAGAGCAGAGGTTTAAGATTGAGTATTTCAGTCCATTGGGTTAATGGAGTCAACGACAATTGATTTCTAGACTTGGTTTCTTAACAGAGGATGGTTCCACAGATCAAGGTAGTCAAACGGGGAACAAATAAAGAGCCGAAGTGGATGGAATGGGTTCAAATTGGGTGAAAGGTAGTTAAGAATCCTTCAACCTATTCAAAGAGGGAATGTGGATGATTACTACTAAAGAGCAATTTAAGAATTCTTTAACAAACAACCAATATGAAAGAATTAGGAAACAAGAGAAATTAAGATTTACACTGCTTATTCGAATTCTGAAGAAAACACAAAGAATGATAATGGATGAAAATAGAGTGCATTCAAGCAAATTCTAAATTAATCTTTATCTTTATCATTCAGATTCTGAAACACGGGTGATATAAGGAATAAGAAAAACTTTAAGAACACAGATATAAGAGACCTATTGGTCTAATGGTTCGTTCAAGAATCCTGTGACAAGTCCTGTGCTTCAATTCTTCATCTAGTGAGCCCAACAACAGTTGATTTCAATAGCCTTCTATTCAAAAACTCAATGTTACAGCAAAATCTAGTGATACTCACCAACCCCAAATACTTTTTTTACGGGGTTATTTATACAAAATATCTTACAAAATATCTCATGCAGATAATATCTAGTGATGACTAATCATTTTTTTACAAAATATAGAGACAAATAGTCTCGAAAGTAGGGAAAAGATAAGTTGATGCCGTGCTGGCTACTCCGTCTTTGTAGGATATCCTTTAATCCTGATGTGATGCACTTTGACCCGTTTGACCCTCATTCATCACTGTCTATCTCATCATGGTAAAATAGCCCAAAATTTATGTCTTACCCCAGAGAAATTTACAACATTTCTAATATATCTTCCCACCATTTCTACTCTGGTAATTTATGCCTCTGAAGTTTTCTGAGAGTTTCATCAGTCTCTGTATATCTAAAGAAATTAGGTTGAATGGTGAATAGATTCTTTACTTCATGCTCAATGTAGAATAAATTCTCTAAGTTGTCATAGAGGACTCGGCCAGATGGAAGTGCTTTCACTCCTGCTCCACTTGATGGTGCACTAGTTTGATTGTCGGCATACTTATTCAATTTATCAATATTGTAGGTTTTAACCCCATATAGAAATTACCTGCATACGAATTCTAAATCACGGAAAAATAAACAATGTGAGAGCATAACACATAAAAAACATATGCACATAGATTTTCCCCTGGATCCCAAAACCGGGACTACCAGCTTGATTTTTCATTATGTTCCTTTCAATGTTACAATACATATTTATACATGCTGAAGCATCCAAC
>APFE030308994.1:30387-77615 GCA_000404065.3 Pinus taeda
CCCATAAAGTGGGGTTACGGGTACCCCTCAAACCCCCTATTAACTATGTGGAAAGAATATAACACAACCCAAAAAATATAATAAATGTGTTTCATTAACTTATCATTGATGACCAAAGGACTTAGCAGCCCTTTACTCAGCAAAATTGTGAACTTCTTCATAAATGCATTGATCTCCACTTGCATTCTTGGCACCTTCTCTCTAAGTTCTGCATTAAAATTCTCTTGGTTATAACTTTTTTGACTTCCAAAATTGTGTCTGTCCTGTCTTCAATGCCAAGCTACTCTAGCGGTTCTGCATTGTGGGTGTTCAAAAAATGTATAAGCCGATTAGCTTCTTTAGGCATTTTTCCTAACTGTGCTCTTGTTTGCTGAATTACTTCATGGGCTATGCTTATTAAGCCAATCTTCTCATAGATCACTTGGATAGATGGCCATATTTCATTTATAGACTGGGTGACATTTTCCCAAAGGAATTTTCTGATCTTAGCGAAGGGTTCATCTAGAGTAAGATCCGTTTCTAATGTTCTCACTTTATTCTCTAATGTCTTAACTTCCTTTATTTTCTCTGCCACATTCATCTTGGATTTGTCATAACTTTTTTCTACTTTTGGCAATTGCTCTTTTACCAGTTTCAATTCTGACACTTGTAGCTTTAATTCTTCCATGGCCATTATCAATTCTTCTGTGCTCATTTTAGTACTATTGCCTGGTGCTGTTGCTGTTGTACCTGTGATGATCTCTTCTATAGTTGTTGGGACATTGGGAGCCAATTTTGTTCCAAGTGTGGAGGGGGTTGTAGTTGAGCCTACGGGGATTACCTCGGGAGGCTGGGAGATCGACTCTCCCTTCTTTTCCTTAAGTGCTTTTTCCGACGCCTGCTCTGTATCATTTAATCTCTCATTAAGTTTCATGAGCAGGTCCATCATGTCCTCTTCAGATTTCTGTTGTACGATTTCTGCAGTCTGTGGATGCATGGAAGGGGGCAATTTCAGCTGTTTCCTCAGGGCAGCAATGTCCTCTTCTTTCTTCTTCACTAGTGCCCTTAGCATCTTTGGGATCATGTCTCAGTTCAATGATGATCTCCTCCAACGATTTTATCCTGTTTTCCTTGGCCAGAGAAGAGGCTTTCTCCAAATGTAGTTGAGCAGAGGTATTGTTCAAGGAGTTTTGTAATTTATGGCCCAACATTGCTTTATCAGCCAGTGTAGAGTAGACCATCTCTCTAGTCTATTTATGAAGCTAAATCTGGTCCATAGGATGAAAGTCCTTGGCTAGGACCTCCAAATTTTTCCTGATGTAATCAACTACTGACTCTGGTTGTTGCACCTTGGGCTTAAAGTAACTCGTTGTCATTTTGCCTTCTTTAATGTCATAGGCTGAAATTAATCTTTGCTGATTTGTGGGGGCCATATTGAGATACTGATTGTAAATTTGAACCCTTAGTGGGTCGTTCCTGGCCTTTATCTCTATGAATGTTCTTTTGATGTCTAAGGCTTGTTTGCTTTATGGCCTGGTGGATGAAACTTCCACACTGTGTTTCCTTTCTAGTTCCTGTCTCTGTGAGCTAGTTGATGTTTCTATCATTGGGGAAGTCTGTTGGCTGACCAATCTCTCAGCTCTTGGACTGTCAATGGTTTCTTCAATAATTTCATCTTCTGATAGAGGATTCAATCTTTTCCTCTTTCCACCCGGTTGTTCTGTGGGTCCACTGATAGGTGTGGGGTCTCCTCTGTCTCTTTTCTTGCTTCTTTCCTCATTTAGAGGAGTTTGTAGTGCTGGAACTTCTGGTGCTTTAGTTTGGGCTGGAGGAATTTTCCCTTGACTCTGTTCTTTTGACATTACTGGCTGGTCTATAATTATAGGATGCCCTGTGGTATCTACTTCTTTGCCCTTTGATGTCACTGTGACTGGTGTGCTGATTTTCTGTGCAGGCTATTGAGAAGTTCCAGCAGAGGATGTTCCAACTTTGATTGTTGAGGCAACTTGAAAGACACCTGTCCAAAAGAGTCCAATCAAGGGTTTTTTCAAAATTTTTCATAGCTTTTTCCATCTTTTCCTGTTCACTAATTTCTTGTATTAAGGTCCCTTCTACCCATTCATCCTGATTTGCATATTGTTCAATTTCTGGGATGCTATGATGTACATAAAATGATAGTCTGTTCCTTACTTTTCTGTCACTTATGAAACTATTTGGGTCATACGACACCCACCAAAAACTTTTCTTCAATTTAAGGTGGTCTCCTAAAATCTTCTCAGCTTCTTGCCAGGCATCTCTAGAATGGATGACATAAGTGCCTAACTATTTTTTGATTCTCAATTGAGCCTTTTTATTTGCATTACAAAAATGGATTAGGTCTGCATTGATGATCTTCCTGAAACATTCTAGTGCAAATAATCTCAAGGGAACATATTTAGGTAGCTTGAAAGGGGAAAGTTCACACCCATATATTCTAATTTCTGTGTGATTTTGGTACAGGCACCAGTCACCTATCCTATACTGTTTAGAGAGCTGCAGAATCTTTTTCGTGTCACTAGAGATTCTAGGAGGGGGAGCTCCTATCAGCAGAGTGGATGCTTTATGTACAAACAAGTCAATGAATTCATTATAGGTATAAGGGCACTCATAGGTATTATGGAAGACTAAGCTCCAAAAGATCAGAGACCTTCTATTTCCCTTTGAGTCCAGTTTCTTGATGGGGAAAGAAAAGCTATTTGGATGATGATATAACAGGAGGTGGTATATGAAAGATGTGTACTTGAAGACTCCTTCTCTATCCAAATTCAAGAATTCATCATGGATTTTGTTGGCAATGAAAGTGGCATAATCATATTTGACAGCGGGGGGCTGTCGAGGAGTAAATATTGACAGTAGAACTAGGGTGAGCATATTCATTGGTATTAAATCCCAAGGTCAGGGATATCATGTCAACAATAAGTCTGCTAGTGTTGGTGAAAAAGGTCTGCAAATAGGGAGGTGGGCCTGTAGGCTAATGCTCTGGTAGCATGAACATTTGAGCAATACGGGATATCTATGAATTGGGAAATTGAGAGGCTTGCTCAAGTAAAAATCCCATGGAAAGAGGAGCAAGGGGCTCAGTGGAGTGGAAATATATCATCTCATTAATAGACTCAGCAGTTATGTGAAAAAGAACAGTTTGTGACGGGGACATGACTGCTCTATAAACAGGGTCATAGTTAGCACAACAGTGATAAACGATGGTTGGGAAAACATGAACTGAGGGAATGAAATACATTGCAAGGTTAGATTCCCATAACCCAAAAACATCAGAGTTGTCTCGATAGTTATCCCTGCTTTGGCAGAAGGCTTGAAGATGGTTCACATTTCCATATAAATCTTTTATTTGAAGATCTTTGTCGGCCAGGGGTAAATAATCTAAGTCTTTATGAGGTGCATTCATAGGCTGACGTTTAGGGCTACAAGAGCTTCCATGTTTGGTTCTTGTATTTTCAAACTGGAATTCAAGCTTCTGTGGAAACAATGGACTCAACAGTAGGCTTAGGGGTATTTTTATGGAATCTTCGGAATTATTTCAACTTTAATTCGGCTCTTTTAGGTAAAATTCTCAACAGGAAAAATGAAATTACAGGTTCGCGAAGTGAATTGGGTAAATAGCTATTTTTCTTAAGAGGCAAACCATGTAATTCGCAAGTTGAACAACGAACTACAAAGCACAATGCTAGAATTTCTTGGCCGGGTGGTGGACTGGAAATATTTTGCATGGAGCATAGTTTGTAGTGAATAAGGGTGAAAATGACATTTTCCCATCAATTTAATGAAATTTGTCTTTAGCGGGGCTTTTTTGATATTTATTGAGGAGTTGACGTCATAGTGATGAGACATTTTGTCGCTAGTAGAGGGTGGTAAGCAGTTTACCCCACACCACTTTTGGGGTCAAGTGGTATCGGGCGGAGGACTAACAAGCATGTTGAATAAGCAATGCGTGGCTTTGGTACGGGCGGAAAACCATTAGGCGATCGCGAATTGAAGCGTAGTAGGAAGGGTGGTCACGATATGATCATTAGCCGTCGAATGAAAAGGCCGATATCGGATGGCTGACGGGCTCGGGAGATGGTGGAGAGTTGATATATGAGGGCCAAGATAATTAACAATAATTTAATTGTATCGGGCGCGTTTTGATTGGTCGGGAGGGATGGTTATTAGTTAACCAGGAGTTAACCAATCTCGTAGTTTTGTTGCACGGCCGGGAGGTTATTAATAAATTCCAAATGAATCTATTAATCCCTTGACTTATCTTTATAATGGTTTATATACCATTGGGGCGGGAATTATGTAATATTGGGGGTTTTTAATATATTTACATATTACAGGAAAAGGGTAACTTTGCGGGATTTATATAATAATTGTTAGAAGTTAATATGAAATGAAAAAACTAAGGTGTTAAGTTAAAGCTTTTTCTGCATATATTCAAAATTAGGCTAGAGACAAAAAAGGGTTTTTTAAATGAGATGGTGCATTCTTCCTAAGTAAAAATGGGATTTCACTCAGGAGAATCTTTATGAAATGAAATGAATGGCTTATGGGTGATATTAAGAACAAATCTTAATACTTTGGGCAGAATTAGTGAATGTTTAGGGAAAATGTGAAGCGGAGTTAGTCATGTAAACATGAACTATCCAAGATTAAACTGTTTGGCCATTTATCAATGGCGGCATAAATCAACAAGCTGCACACAATTAGATTATTACAGAAAATAAAATAGTAGTGGCATTTTGGACTTGCAAACTTTCCTGGTCTTTTTGTTTTGGGTTCATTTCTTTCACTTTTTTGAGCATTTTATTCTTTTTACCCTTTGATTTTTCTTTTAGGGCATACCCTCTTTACATTTTTAAAATTTTTTGATTTTTTACAATATGGAAAATCTTTGCAAGAAGAGAAGGTATGAACATATTACCGAGCTCATTAGTGTCAATCATGAAATATGACACCTATTGGTATAGGATCATAACAAGTTCTATCTGGTACAATCCATGGATGAGCCAGGATAGTAGAAGATGATATCATGTTGATATAGGCTACTGACAATGATTTGTCAGGAAGGAGAGGAGAAGAGAGTGAAAAGGTTCCCATCAATGAAGAATCCTTCAAGAATCTAACTATAACATGCTGATATGACTATAGATTTTCCCCTACAAGAAGGTTATTTCTAGTAACATGTGAATCAGAGGCGAAAAATGGGAGTTGGTCCATGGCTAAAATATCGCTTTTATGTGGAAAGATGATCATACGGAAGTAAGTCGAGACGACAATAGCCATGGAATAAACCCATGTATGTCCTAATGGAATATTGTAATCAAGAGGTCCGTCATTAAATTCAAGTTCTGTGGACATATAGGGAGTTAAAAATCCCACGAGTTTGCTATGTTCTCATGTCAAATGATTTCAATGTGGTAGGTGAATGAATCAATTGCCTTCTAGCAAGACATGGACATAATACAAGTTGAGGATCCTCATCCACAATAGAATGATGAATATTCTTACCATGAACAACGACTTGGATTACAAAAGCTAATTGAGCTGGAAGCCTAGCACTACAACAAAATAGGCAATTTAGGCCAGATTTAGCACCATATTTTAGTGTATTTTTCTCTCCATTGGGATGATCAACTTGGCGCTAAATATGGCTCTATTGTACAATTTTTAAAGCGTCTTTTTTTGCGCCAAATTTTGCATCTTTTTTTTACGCCAAATTTTGCATCATATTTTGCACCAAGACTTGCATTTGGTTTTACAACAGGTTTTGCTTCTAGTTTTGTGCCATTTTTTGCATCTATTTTTTGCATCATTTTCTGTGTCCTTTTTTGTGCCACTCACTTCTATTTTTTTGTCATAATTTTCATTGAGTTTTACACCATCTTTTGCATCTGATTTAGTGCATTTTTTACGTCGAGTTTGTGCCAATTTTTCCATCTAGCCTTATGCCATTTTTTGCTTCTAACTTTGTACTTATTTTTACGTCTATTTTTGCATCAATTTTTTTTCCTTCTTGTACACCATTTTTCACATCTAAATTTGCACCATATGTTGAATCTGATTTAGTGCCAAAATTTTCATCCATTTTTTCACCATTTTTTTCATCCACTTTTTTGTTTCATTTGTCTCCCTTTTTTGCATCCCATTTTGCACCTAATTTTGCATCATTTGTTGCATCCAATTTAACATCATTTTTAACAACATTTCTTACATCCAATTTTGCAACCTTTTGATCATGTAAATTTTCACCTTATATTGGACCATGTGTTGCGTCCACCTTTGAATCCCATTTTGTGTCTAATGTTACGTTCAATTTTGAGCCATTTTTTTCATCTACATTTGCATTTGTTTTTGCACCAATTTTTGAATCATTTGTTGCACCTCATTTTGCATCCAAATTTGAGCCATTTTATGCCCATTTTCGCACCATTGTTTCTACTTTTATGTCCAGATTTTCACCATTTTTTATGTCCAAGTTTTCATTATTTTTGGTGTCTAATTTTGCATCCTTTTTGGCATCCAAATTTGCATTATTTTTTATGCCACATTTTGTGTCCACATTTGCATCTCATTTTGCACCTAGATTTTAGTCTGAATTTTCATCTAGTAGCATCGCTTTTGGAATCCTTAGCTTCACCCTTTTTTAGTCCCATTTCGCTTCTTGTTTTGTGTCTTTTCTTACATCCTTTTTGCACCCAATTTTTCATCCTAATTTTACACCATTATTTGCATCCTCATTTTGGTGTCCATTTTTACATCCTTGTTTGCACCCAATTTGGTATCTTTTTCTATGCCCTATTCTGTTCCCTTCTTTATGTCTAGTTTTACACCCTTTTTTAATTCTACTTTAAAACCCTTTTTGTCTCATTGTTTGCATCTTGTTTTAATGGCTATTTTAACATCCAATTCTACTCCCAATTTTGCATCGATGGTTACATCCACTTTTGGCTTCTTGTTTACAGTTTTACTTTTACTTCCATTTTACTAATTTTATTACATAGTGAAATATATTACAGTTTCTAAATATCTTTTTGCTGTAGGATTTAATGCACAGTTAGATGAACATAAGACCCTCTCAATTTATCTTAGAAACCTAAGATAGAATAATTAAGAGAAAGGTTGTTCTAGGGCTCAGGATTCTTAGTAGATCAAGATGTAGAGTATAGATTAAGAAAGGAAGAATGAATTCATGTGAGTCCTCGCATGTAGGTCTTGTTGGAGTTTTTAGTGTAGCTGGGAAGCGCTCCTAGATAGCTCCAAATCTTGGTCATACACACAAGAGAGAGAACAAAGAAAACTTCACAACATAATATGTTGATAATTGAAACTATCATAAACATATAAATATTACTGAATAAATAAATATAAACCAAAATACCATACATTCATTAGTTAAATAAGATAAGTAAAGAATGCATAACCCCTAGCTCCAAAACTCTCCCTCTCAATATAGATTTCAGCAGTATGACCATACATGAATTCCCATCATTTCTTTAATGGAAAAGCCTCCCATATATAGGAAAGTGAGGACTATGAAGATTTCCCAAATTCTTCATTATTTCAATTTTGGCAAAAGCTTTTGGGTGAATAATGTTTCCTCATATTAAAGTGGCATTTTCCACTTTTTAGATGCTTTTGTGCTTAGGAAAAATCTTCCCCATGCTTTATGGCTCTTTCCCACTTTTGTATGCTTTTATTTTTTAGGAAAAATCTAAAGATGAGGAAAAAGAGATCGCGTTCCACCATATGAGTTTCAGAAAGAGAAACAAGAGTGTCAAATTCTAGTCTACTTGAGCTTTTTTCCTCGCATTAGAGGAATTTTCATTTTAAAATGTTAATGTTGAATTTTCGTGTCATAATGTGTAAGCCAATCAAAATCCTTTAAAATTTAAAAGAAATATAGGCGTGACTATGCAGTGGATTTTTTAATAATATAACTTACCTAATTTATCTGCCCAAGTGACCCAAAACTATATTAAATATTAAAAGTAAAATTAATACCTTTGTTACAATACTGACCTTCCTAGCCTTTTACATTGCCAAAATTATAGTGAGCTCGGGAGGCTTCTCTCCAAGCTTTTTGAGCATCGGAATAAAATCTTAAATCAAAATAAATAATCTGTCTTTTTAGGTCCGATAGATCATTATTTGGTCTCAGCGGACGTTAAACATCATCATCATCATCATCATCATCATAAAAGTTAGAATATCTAGAATAATTTTAATGAAGGGTAAATCATGGTGTGTTAAATAAATAAATTTAAATATAAAATCCTAAATCCTAAATTTAATTTAAATTTTAAATTTATTTTCTTAATTTAAATTTTATATTAAAAGTGCATTTATTTGAGTATCTTAAATTTTTTAAGAATCTTCGGCGAAAATCACATAGAGATACTTTTGTCGACGCGTTTCGAACCAACCAGTGTGGTTCATTGTCAGGACAAGTTGAATGAGCAGATCTCGCTTTGCACATTAAATAGATGGGGCATAATATCCCATGACCCAATTTTCCAGACAAGGTAACGACTAAAATGACAAAAACTAGATTTGACCGGGAAATAGCTAGTTTGACTTTGATAAGGGGTAAAAACTTTATTTATTTAAATAAGTTAATACAGCTATAAATGTAAGTGGACCATTATAAATATATATTAGAATTAATATATTATCATAAATTAAATTATTTTCAAAAATATTAAAAATAGAGTGATCTATAAATAGTTAATTAAATTTTAATATAAGTTAAAGGGCCATATATATTAAAATAAATTAACTTAAAATTGTTAGAATAAGTAAAAACACAAAAAAAATACATTAACTTAAAATTGTTAGATATCCAAGTTCTTATATAAATATTAGTTAGTTATAAAAATAGAGTAATAGTTAATTATATTTTAATTAAAATATAAGTTAAAGGAATTAAAATAAAATTAATTTTATATTCATAGTCAAGAGCTTTTAAAATTATAAGTGTTAGAAAATTATTAGAAATTAATTAATTATAAAAGTATATTAGTTTTAATAATTATAATAGATTAATTTAAATAAATTCATAATTAATTATGAAATAAATACATTAAAGAGTTTTTTTATGTTAGAAAAATATTAAAATATAAATAATTTTATATTTGTAGTCCAAAGATTTTTATTTTTTTTAGACAGATAAATATCAAGCGTAAAAATAATACAATATTAGAAATTAATTAATAGTCAATTTAAATAGTATATTAATTAATTATTAAAATAGATTAATTTTAATTTTATTTTATCAATTAATTATAAAAATAAGTTAAGTTCAGATTAATCATCCAAGAGTTTTTAAATGAATAAAATACTAGAGAATTCAAGTGTTAGAAAAATATTGCCATACTAAAAATTAATTAAAAGCTTATTGAATGGAGGGGGAGAAAAGGAAGAGAACTACTAGGAGGAGAGGGCTGGGACCCAGCAACTACTGATCTTCTAGTCATCCTCTCTATTGAGATTGCCTGGCCTTGTCTCAATCTCAAGGGCTTCCCTAACCTTCCGATGATGGAATTGCGACACTCTAGCAATCACACTAGCTTCCTCAATGCAAACATGATGATTGGCTTTCTCCACATGCTTCGCTAAAGCGGAATATTTATCTTAAATTTATATTTTAAATTTATATTTTAAATTTTCCTTTTAAATTTAAATTTTCTTGAATCTTGTGTTACTAAATTAATTTCAATATAAAATACATGTAGATGGTTATTTTTTATAAAAGTGACAATTATTTGGGTAATTTAAATTTAAATTTAAATTTCGTTTAAATTTTGAATTTTCTTTTTAATTTAAAATTTATTATATGTTGTGCTAATATATTAATTTAAACGTAAAATACATATACATTTATTTTGACAAATGTAACATTTATTTGGGTAATTTTGGTAAAAGAATAATAAAAATGATATATTAAAAAATTGTCTACATGGCATTATTTTATTAGTTTCTTAATTTTTTCTTAGGTGATTATTATTTTGGTAACAAAAGTTAGATTAATGGGACAACTTGTTATAGACTAGTATACCGTGGTCCTCATGGTACATAAATGGTATTATAGGCTTATATAGTTCAGGAGAAAGGGGTATTTCAACCAACAACATAGTTTTCTCCTCCAAGATGATGGGTAGGTATTTTCATGTATAACACATTTAAGAATATATCACAATTCAAATTAATAACTTAGTATTTGTAAAACAAATTTAAGGGTGATTGACAATAATCATAAAAAATATAGCATTATCCTCATATATAACAATTCTCCATCAAAAAATCATTGACAATTTTCAAGATACATATATTGCTACTAAATCAACGTTTATTGCAGATATCATTATTCCAAGGTAAATTCACAATAGTACATCCAAAAATAGTAATGCCATCATACATAATCATTCTCCATAAAAAAACATTGTTAGGTTTCAACACATATATAAAGTAACAAGATAATACTAATAATATCCTCTTCATCCTTAATCAAATCAACTAAGATTCAAATGTGTGATTATCATATCAAAATATTTCATGAACACTATTATTCTAAGGTAAATTCACAACATCCATCAAAAGATAGTAATATCATCATACACAATAATTCTCCATCAAAATAATGTTGATAATTTTCAATATATACATAAAAGAACAAGATAAAAATGATACTATCATCATCATATTTAATCAAACCAACTAAAATTCAATTTAGTATTACGAAATAGAAATGTTTCATAGATATCATTATGCTAAGGTAAATTCACAACATCGATAAAAAAATAGGAATCTCATCATACACAATAATTCTTCATAAAAAAATTGTAAACAATTTTCAACGTATTCACAAGGTAATAAGATAGTACTGATAGTATCATCATCATTATTCAAAAAAACTAAACTTCAAATGTATGATAACCATATTAAGACATCCAACTAAATAAAAAAATAGCGCATGGCTAGCTAGCACCACGAAATCAAGCTCATCCTCATGATCATTTCCATGATCATCATCCTGACCATCCTGATAATATCATCCACATAATCATCACCAATACCATCTCCATCCTCATCATCATCATCTTTGATATATGATGTAATCTAAACATAGTCTATATCATCATCTTCGTGGTCATTACCTATAGCGTTCTGGAGAAAAAACAATATTACATGTTAGTACTAATTCTATAGCAAAATGCATATTTTTATTGCAATGCTAACAATAAAATGAGGTAGGACATAATAATATTTAATAGTACTAAAAATAAAATTAAAATATGTCTTAAGATATATTGGAGATCCAACTAAGATTACACTTGTAATTCACATTAAGTAGTAGAAGCATTTTTTAATCCATATGAAGTAGGTACCCATGTGTTCGTCATATTATATTGTGAATGTTTATTATGATTTCCATGCAGAATTGGTAAATTAATATTTATTGGAAGCTTTATTTCAAATTACAATTGTAATTCAGATTAGAAATAGAAGAAATTTTAACAAAGAAAGAATGTCACATGAAAAAGTAAATTGTTTTTAATAAAAATAAGTCGCATACAATATGAATGTCACATGAAATATTCAGTTGTTTTTAATGCATGTACTTTTCTCTATAATAAGATGGATCCTAATGTTCGTTCAAGAACAAATGCTCACAAATAATTACCTCATTTTATCCATTATCAAACTTAATCCATTATACCTAGTGACGACAATGATTCCATTCAAATGGCTTTGAACTCCCTAAATAAAATATAAAATAGAAAACTCCACGACCATGACCATGACCACAACCCCCTCCCTTGCCTCGTCCACCAATAGAGACAATGAACTTGGAGTTATGACCACGATAGCAAAACCCCTCCCTTGCCTTGTGTCCACCATTAGAGGCATTGAACTAGGAATTAAGAGTACTCATGTTTTCTTTGCTCTAATTAATCTCCAAGGAATCAAAACTTGATCAATATATCAAGGACTCCATCAAGGAATAGATATATCATGAGAGAATCTCAATAGCCTTTGCCAAAAGAGTGTGAAATAACACTTATCTCTATTTTATGAAATAACTCAAGGGAGTGGAATGAATGGTGGGAAACACTTACCAAGGAAACGAATATTTTTGGTCCATCCTTATTTCTATTGTTATTTTTGCTTCTTAGAATGGAGGGAAGTGTTTAAAAGAATTCAAAAAAATATTTTAAATTAAAAAAAAAAAAAAAAAAGTATTTCTCAAGTTTAGTTTTTTTTTAAATATATATTGTTTAGTATTTTTTTTTATTTTCTAAAAGAATATATTTAGTTCTGGTTTTTTTATAACAAAAATTATATATTTTCTTTTTATAAAAAATGGTTTTTAAAATCTATTCATGCTAATTTGTGATTTTATGATATATGTTTAAATTATATATAAAAAAAGTAACTTAATGCCATCCGTTGTGTCATTGAGATGGGTATTATACATCTCTTCCTTGCTAAGTTATCGAATGTGTTTGGGTTTTCTTAATGCAATACAATTAATTCTTCTCTTCATTATATCTTGAGATGTTCAACTTGCACCTAATAAAACAATAATGTTAAAATAGGTTTGCCTTTGACCTTTGTAGATTTCTTTCCCCATTACTCCTTGTCTTAATAGATTAATTGTCTTGTGGTGGCCTTGAGTGGCCACTCCCATTAGTTGCGTGCTTTTTATTTTTATGTTAGTGACATTTCTTAGGATTTATAACATGTTATTTAATTTATGAAAATGTGTTATTTTCCATATTATTGTTAAATATTAATATTAAATATGTTGGTTTTGAACATGATTTAGCAAAAAGTTACCAAAAGGTTTATAGATTGTAATTTATAATGTAATGCTTCACTGCTTGATGAAATTGTTTTGGATATTTTTTTTAAAGATACATTGATTGATGAAAATTTTATGGATGTTTTTTTTGGTATATTAACTTGTATGTGATAAATTCGAAAGTCACCTCTTTTAGAGATTTTCATTGGTTAATTTCCCTTAAGGCTATCAAGTTCACCATTTAGTCCCAGGTTAAGGAAATATAGGAGTCATGAAGTGGCATTTTCCAATAACTTAAATCTTGGAACATGTTTTTTTTAGTCACATTATACTTCCTTTCTATGTAAATTCTCCATGAAAATAGTCTCATGGAACATGAGGGACCTCAATAGTAAAGGAAAACAAGTACTCCTAAAAGAAAAATGGTATGCAAAGCACCCATCAATAATGTTGATAAAAGAAATCAAAATATTAAGTGAGGTTCTACCTCATACAATTAGAAAATGCGGGAGGAATTTCCAAGTAGTAGTGATTGATGATTAGATATACTTGGGTGGAATGGCTATTATTTGGAATGTTCAAGACATCAAGTTTACCAATATGTTTACCTCTTTTTGCATTATGACAATATAATTTTAGTTAATTGACATCGAGGACTACTACCATGTATCCAATGTCTATGAATCCAATATCGCAAATGGAAAACCTCTATTTCTCAATTCTATTTCCAGCACAAGTAATTTATACTCCCCATATCCATAGATTATTGGGAGTGACTTCAATATTATCAAGTGTGTCGAGGAACAGAAAGGATGAATCACAATGTTCACCAAGAGATTTTGCAAGATATACCATCAAGGCCCTAAAGTAGTATCCATTAAATTTCTCAAGAAATGAGTCTCCAACCCACACATGTGGATTAATGACATGTAATACATGTATGTGTGGTGACTAACTTAAAACACTATTCTAATAACTCCACAAACTTAAGTATTTCACTCTGTCACATGATTGATTGTAGTGCGACATAAGTAAACCAAGAGTAGACATGAAACCCTTAGGCAAGAAAAATTCCCTAGATCCTCAATTAGGTGCTTAAATGATGAAGTGAAAATGAAAGAGGAAAAGAGGACTTCATGATTTAACCATCACAAACATGTGATCAAGTGTGACTAGGAGTGCATGTATTCATATTTTTTCCAAAGAGGGTGTGAATACATGAGTTAGCATTCATTGGGCCTTATTTTTCTTTCTTTCGATTTTTCTTATATATATGACCTAGGGAATAAGGTTTTCATAAGTTTTGAACAACTCATAGATATAATATTTACATAAATTTTCACTTTAACCTTAGAATTAGACTTAGATAAATCATTATAGTGTATATTTAATGATTTTGGCTTTCACTTTTTTATTTTATTTCATCACAAATGACAACAGGGGGAAATATTTTGCCACAAATCTATGAATGCTTAATCATAAAGGCTTCATGCGATGAAAACAAATTAATGATGTTATTCCCAATGAAAATGATGGGTATTCTTGAGAAATGCTTATGCTTGTGGATGTGGATGTCTCCTCCCTAGTTGAGAGGGAGTGAGAATTGACAACATATTATCCATTTGTCATGTACTACGGCCAAGACTAATAGTTGTAAGCCTACTAAAGACACCAATAGGGAAGATGGTGGATTAGATAAACATCTGGGACAAATATTCTTTGAGAATTTTTGCTTTGACTAGGACTAACCGCCATAAGTCAAGTACATTAATCCAAGATAAGAATAGTCCTAAGGATCGACATTTCCTGGTGTCAAATATTATGACAGTGGATTAGGAAATAATCATGTGAGGACATGTTTGATGAACATCCTAGTGCGGTAAGTGCCTAAAGAGGTAGTGGTGTCCAAATTTATGCCTCCCAACATTGTGCTATGATCTAATGGAGATATATAACTTGTTAGTCAAGGCCTTTCTATTTTGACAATGTTGGCTATGATGATTTAAATCATTGTTGATGCTTATCAATCCAGATCCCTTCTTATATGAATATTTCAACTTGAGAGTACTTTTTTGTCTCATTATGTGTATCTCCCTAGTTTAGAGGGTGTCATCATCTTCATTATCATCATTATCACCACCATCAATCTCATCATTGCATTGTCATCATAATCACCATTCATGTCATCGTCATCGTCGTCGTCATCATCATCTTCATGATTATGGACATTGTCATCAATTGTTCATAATTATAAGTGTTGTAAGAAATATCATCAACCCAAAAAATATTATGAGTACTCAAAAAGGGTTGTTAGGACACATGATATATGCAAGAGAAATGACAACTTTATTTTTTAGAGATGATCGATGATCATCATCACCACTACCATTATCATCATCATTATAATTATCATCATCCCCATCATCATAATTAATGTAATTTCTATCATCATTGTTGTCAACTTCATCATGAACATCATAATCATCATTCATGCCATTATTGTTGTTGATGATTACCAAGATGAAAATAATGATCAAATGATGATCAAATGATGATGAATTGGAAGATGACTCTAAAGATAATGATTATGATTATGACCATGACAACATTTAAAAATTGGGAAGATTTCCCAAGGTCATTATCATCTCCATCATCATTGTCATTATAACCCCCATCATCTTTATCATCATTTTAATTATCATAAGCATCACAATTCATGTCATCGTCATCATCTTCATTATCATCATTGTCATAATTATTAAAATTGTCATCAGTTGTTCATAATTGTTAATGTCATAATAAACATCATCAATGCAAAAAATATATGAGAGTTGGAAAATGGATGCAAAATTAAAAAAAAAAAATGGGGGCAACAATAGACGTAAAATTGGATGAAGAGTGGACACAACATAAGTAGATGCAAAACAAGACAGAAAAATTGACACAAAAGTGGATGAAAAAGTAGATGCAATAGTTGATGCAAACTTGGACACAAAATAGGATGCAAACGTGGATGAAAAGTGGAAGAAAACATGGGTGTAATAGTAGGCATAAAACTTAGCATGAATTGTTGTGAAATAAATGTGGATACAACAATGAACAAAAAAAAGACACAAACTTGGATGCAAAAAGGAGGCAAAATTGGATTAAAAAATGGATGTAAACATGGACCAAACATGGGTGCAATAGTGGACACAAAATTAGATTCAAAATTGGACACATCAGAAGTGGATGTAAAAGTAGATGCAAAAATGGGATGCAAAAAACAGAAAAATTATTTGATGCAAATGTGGATGCAAAATTGGAAGAAAATGTGGGTTTCATTGATAGGTGCAAGATATGGCACAACAAAAGTGGATGTAATAAAAAACACAAAAAATATGAAAACTTGGATGCAAGACAATATGCAATAAGGGATGAAAAAGTGGATGCAAACATGGGTGCAAAAGAAGAAACAAAATTGGATGAAAAATATAGATGCAATGGAAGTAGATGCAAAAGATGATACAAAATGAGATGCAAAAATAGGTGCAATATTTCGATGCAAAAATGGATGCGAAGATGGATGAAAAATTGGAAGCAAACGTGGGTATAATACTAAGTACAAAACATGGTACAAATAGTGTCAGAACAAAAGTGGATGTAATGATAACTGCAAAAAAAGAAGCAAATGAAGACGAAAAATAAGCTGCAAAAAGGGATGCAAAAGTGGACGTAAATATGGGTGCAACAATGGATGAAAAATATGATGCAAAATTTGATGCACAAAATTAGATGCAAAAGTAGATACAATATGTGACACAAAACTTGATGCAAATCTTGATGCAAAGGGGATGCAAGAAATAATGTAAAAATGGATGCAAAAACTAATTTAAAAAATTATGCAAAAGAGGATGTAAGAGATGATGAAAAAGTTGATGCAAGTGTACGCACAAAAATTGGATGCAATACATGGTGCAAAACTTGGTGAAACAAAATTAGGTGTCAAACTTGATGCAAAACATGGTGCAAAGGATGACATAAAACTTGGCATAAAACTTGGCGTAAAACCTGGTGTAAAACTTGATGCAAAACCTATTGCAATACCTGCTGCTAAACTTGGTGTAAGACTTGGTGCAAACTTTGCATCAGTTTTTGCACCATAGTTTATAAATGGACACAAATAGCACCAAAAATGGGCTCTATATGCAAAAAAGGAAGAAAAAAAGGATGTTAATCATAGGGTTTTGTTGTAGCGTAGGGGTATAATTTTCGTGAGAGAAAAAAACAAGGTTGCAATCCGATGGATCCACACATTTGATATCTGAAAGTAAAGCCTTCTTTTGGGCAGCGCAATTCTACAACACCTCAGGAGTCGACATAGCTCATGGAGACTAGGCCAAGTCTTCAACTACGTTATAATTATGAGTGGCTCTTGCACAAGGGTTGAAATCTGACTTATGAATAACATCATTTAGAGGTTTAATAATCAATTCAGGAGGAATCAACGACAGAGTGGGATCTAACAAGGATGGTGTCGAACTAGTAGGTTTATCAATAGCTTGACCATTTGGTGGATTCACCTTACCATAATCCTTGTTTCGAGTAGCTACCCAAACATAAAATCTCAGCGTTGAGGAAGAAAGCATAAAAACCATGTTAGAGGAAGATGGGTACCAAGAAACCATATGAGTCTCTTCATTAGGTAATGGATCAGTCAACACTGAAAGAGAAGTGGAGGACTTAAGAAATTGATTAACTTCAGTGTGGTGAGGAAAATCACATGTAAAGTGTTGCTCGTTGAGAATCAAGCAAGGATATTGAGGCTTATGTTTCTTATTAGAAGATTGATTTATTTGTTTATCCTGTGGAGAAGGATCTTTGTTTTTCTTAACTTTTCCTTTCTTTTTGCTTCCATGTTTTTGTTGAGACTTTCCATTATTAGATGAAATGACATTTATCTCGAAAAAGAAGTCGCAACAAGATGGTGTTGAGGGTTATGAAAAGATGTGGTTGGAGCAATACCATATGGTTTACTCACCGTCTGCAAGTTGGTAGAGCCAATAATGCCATCACCATCATGAGATTATTTACCATAGGGAGGAGGAACATGATTCAAAGTTCTCGGAGTTTTTAGTATCTTATCATATAGTGTGTCGGATTGGGTATAAACCAGATCCAAATATTGTGCTTGAGCAATTACTTGTTCTTCATTCACGACTCCACCTTTGGCCAAATCTTTTGTTATGGGTGTCAACAGAGATTTTGCAAACCATTCCATGAGAAATTGATCAGAAACATAATTTTTGACCAACTGACGACGACGCCTCCACTCATGAATGTGATCTGACATGTGAGTGCAATCAAATTGTTTGAAGTTGGTTAATAGTTATGTTTCGGTTTTGTATCTGATGGTAAGTTGGAAATGTGTGAGGAAGGTTGTGGCTAAGGTGTTGAAATCATGGAATGGAGCTCTCGGTAACTCGATATACCATTTAGCAGCAATACATGTAAGCGTTCTTTGGAAAATAAGAAATCGAATAGAATCATCATTAAGGAAGTTTGATGAAAACCATAGATGATACGCCATGACATGCATCGACAGGTCTTCTCCTAGATTCCCATTGAATTTAGGGATATTAGAAATCAATTTAGTAGTAATAATCGATCACCAAGGCAAATGAATGATGGGGTCATTGGGGAGCTGATTCAAATCTGGCAACTCAAGAGTGGCTATAAAAGGAAACTACCAATTAAAATCCAATGGAGGATGATGTGGATAGGAAGGAATAACCTGGGCAACAGGCACTTGTATTCCTTGATAAGGAGGGTTCTGGTAATAAGTAACCTTGGTAATAGAATAAGGATGATTATGATAGCTAGAATACAAGTGACCTTGTTGACTAGCCCTAGGGTAACCATGAATTTGATGTCCTTGAAAAGGCACCTGAGGCATACCCTGATAAGGTCTATATTGTTGCCTGATGAGAGTTTGCATTGTCCCACGATAAAGAGGGTTCGATTGAGACTGTCATGACACATACAGTGTATCCTACTGGAATTTGAGGAATGCCTTGTGCAAGCAATTGAGATTGCAAAGGAACTTGTAAATGATGAGTAAGTGGGACCTCAGAGGTATCAAATACTGAAGGAATGGATTGAGATGCAATCGTAGCCTATATAGGTTGAGTTACATGAATTTGAACTTGTTGAGGTACACATTGAGGAATAGGAACTTGAGATGAAAATGGTATAGGTTTGGAAACAAACAATGAACCCAACATTGCACCAGGTTCAATGGGAAAGTAGATTGCCAAACACTAGCAGCCATCCCAGGATAAGGAAGACAATAATAAGGTTGGTTACCAATTTGAGGTATGCCAACAACATGTTTCCCTCTTGCCAAAGGGGGAGGGCATGATGGAGTAAACTTCCACCCATGCGGAGGTTACCCAACTTAAGGATAGTTAGGTTGTTGAAGAATACCTTTCCCACTAACATAAGGGCCATCCTATTGTTCAACTGTCAGTGTAGAAGGAGGGGAAGGAGCAGGTTGAGCATAACTCATAAGAGCAGCGCCAGATGGAATTCCAAAGTGGAAGACATGGGGGATGCCCGTGAATTGGAAGATGCACTTGAGAAGGTACTAGATAAGGACTGATAACCTGGTGGGATGGATGGGCCACCATACAAATGTGCCTCTAGTGATGTAAAAATCATAGATATGGAAGCGACATTTGTTCTCTCAACCATAGTGGTAGATGTAGGCTAGGAAGCCATATCAGTTCCAGTCATAGTCAATAATCCCAATGTAGATAGCCGCGTGAAATTCGCAGGTGAGTCAAAAGAACCATGTAAAGGATTTTCTTTAGGAGGTGGAGGAGGAAAAACAGGATGAGTTGGATAAAGGGAAAGTCCCTCCAAATGAGTAGAAGGACAAGGCTCTTCTTGTGGGATCTCCTTGATACTCACAAGTCCAGGTGGAAACGGTTCACCACTGGGGCCAAGATATATAGTAGGCGTATTTGTCTGAGACAAAGGAAGAGACAATGAAAAACCTTAACTAAAAAGTAAAGATGACTAAGGCTCCTCGGGCTCGATGACCTCAGGAAATAAAGTTTCCAACTTAGGAAGCTTAGATTGTATAACCTTAGGCAACAAAGTTTCAAGTAATTCAATATCGATTGTGTCAGTTTCACCGACAAGAGTAGATGTAACCTTAGGTTCGGTACTCAAGGTGAGAGTCGATTCTGGTTGTTTATATTCAGGAGGAGGACTATAACTTGTTCCTAAGTTTTCCAATTCGGTTATTTTTGTTATTTTATGCTTCTGACGACATCTAGGAGTAGCCTCTAGTGGAAAAGGAGGCTTATTTTTCATTCTACGTGAACGACAGAGTGGGGGATCTTGTTGTTCCACATTGGATAGTAAATTTTATTAACACAAAATGAAATAAATCAAATAGAGGCTAATCTAGGCATAAAGGATTACCAAGCAACCATGAACTACCATATGCACTTTGGCAAAGCAGGGACTTAACATACGACATCCAATCTCCTTGAATCTTGTGTTTGGTGTATCACAATATACAAGGTGGAAAACTCGGTTACCTATGGATGGATAGCAACATTTTGGGGACTCCAAAAATATACTCGATTGTACGTGGGAGTGTAGTCCTCTGTAGTGTTGTCTAATGTGTAACCATTTGATGAGAGCGTTCCCATATAATTTACGTGTGTGTAGCGCCACCAGTATACCCAAAGGTACATGGAGTATGATCTTATACACTCACATACATGGAACGAGATTTTACGTTGGAAATCCATAACAACTCCTACTTTTAACAACGTTGGAGCACATTTCTAGCCTAGACCTCTATGTGTTTGCATTAATGTTATAAATTCTCCTTAGGTTGACTCAATTAATTTTAAGTTGATCTTCAATTAATTTTCAGTGTTATGGCTCGTCGCAAATTCACCTAAATTCCCTAAAATGAAAATCTAGCATGAGGAAACAAAATATTTCTCTTCAATGAAAATCTAGCTAAGGAAGAGAAGAGACAAACAATATACAACATATAAAATGCAGCAAATGAGATGCTCAATGCTATTCCCTTTTCATGAAACTATATGTAAATCAATATAGATTAAAAAAATGCAAATTCCCATGCAATATTTTTTCTTTTCACCCCACTTAATTTTTGAAAATGAGGAAATATAAGATGTAAAGTCTAATCACTTATTCAAATGCACTTTTTAATAATGAAGACTAGGACAACAATTCATCCAAGTGATCAATGATCAAACAAAACAAGTTTTCAAGTGACTTAATGATAAGAATAAAGAAAAATCAAAACCAATTCTTTCTAAAGGAAATCACACAAATGAAAACCAAATGGAGTATTTAGAGAGACGAGAAGACACTCAAGACTCAGGGAAGGTCAGCTGGAAGTAGGCTGATCAAAGCAACACTGAGAAAACATTGAAAATTTTGTGCAAAAATAGAACATAGATGCAGAAGAGGCACTAGTTCTTTGTAACGCAAGCACAAAGAGGGCCCAGGTGGGCTGCAACGCTTTATCATTAGACAAGAGGGTGTGTTGGTCCTAGGAAAGAGGATTTCAACACAAAAATTGCAAACAAGACTCAATGCAATCACTTCCTAGTTTTTTTCTTGGCTAATTAAGGAAGCAAAGGTCTATGAATGATGTAAATCAAATAAAATGGAAAAGGAAACCACCAAGGGAATACATCGTCCCCTAGTATGGTTGCGAATTTTTTATGCATGATTTAAGACTACAGAAAAAAATATCTCCCCTAAGTCTGGTGGCTAACCTAGAACAATAGAATGACAAAGGACCCAATGTTTTCCTTAAAGTAAGTATATTAGGGGAGGAAACCTACTTGGAATTTGTCATATGTTCCAATCCTTCTTTGGCTTGAATGCTCCAATCCTAGCTCCAGCTGCCAAAATTAGAACTTACACAACCAGACAACACAAGCCAAGAAACTACGATATCTATGTAGCACCATCTATCTACTTCATTAAATAGATCAACATGGTATTGAAATACATGAAATTATGACATCACATATAGGAAAATAAAATAACTCTTTGTATTGATATAAATGTTGTGAGTTACAACCATAAATAAGTGTTGATGTTGTAGAAGAAATCCTCCAAGTTGTTGACCTGTCCTTCCTCTGTCACAAAGTGTACCTCCAATCATCCTAAATGCATGAAAGGATAACTCTCACAACATCAGCATAAGGGTACAATCACTCTCTAAAAGCCAACCCCTTGCATGCAGAGGGTTGTAAATATATAGAGGAGTGAGGTACGTTGGGATTTCATATCCTTTTACCAAAATTGGGATTGAGATCCACTCTTGATGGGAGGATGAAATATTAGGATAACGGATGAAAACTCCAAGGTAGGATACGATAGAATTTGAAATTTTTATATGAGGTAAATGGTTACAACAGATCCTGGAAACTTCTAGAAATGGAGGTTTTGAGATTATTTCTCTTTTTCCCAAATTTCTAGAACCAATGCAGGTGCAAACGGGAGAAACCTATAGGTGATCAACGCAGGCCACAGTGGAACAACCTATAGGTGAGCAATGTCCAGCAAGAGGCGAGGGTGCATTTGTCCTAAAACTTGCCTAGATGATGTAATTCAGGGAAGAAACTCTTGGGAATGAAAGAATCATGCATATGGCTTTGTGCAATAATGATGGAAAGGGGGGAATAGGATTTGAATGATTCCATTGGGAATCTGATTAATCAGATGTGACAAAATAGCCTATAACAACCATATTCAATATTATAAACTATGTCTTAAATGGGGATTTTCCGAGGAACAATAACGACATTCATACATTTTTCAAGAAGGCTTTGAGTGGGAGAATCAATAGGAGAGTTTGATAGGTTAATAACACGTTGGCTGGAAGGGCTAGGCTTCATGCTAGGGGGGATAACCATCTAGTTAGGGTTAGCAGTTGAATAATTGATATCAATATGGTTAGAACGAGAAACTAAGGATGAGGAAGGCGAGATGTTAGAAGTGGTAAAATTGGTTGGTTTGGGTGATGAATGAGATTGGTTAAACTATGGGGATTGTGGGAGTGAATAGATTAGAGTGGTGGAATAACAATTACTTAGTGAAAGGTCGTTCGGAAGATTTTTTGGAGGGAGAGGGACAAAACTCTCAATGGGAGAGGAGTGGTTGAGTATGAAGGAGGTAAAGTAGTGAACGTTTATCGTGTGACAGAAGGGTTGGATGCTGACGACTAGAGAGAGGTACATGTATGCAGAATCTGTTAAGAATTATAATTTTTTTACCTAAAGAAATCAATGTTGAAACAGATGCAAACAGAGGCTTGAAAAATTCACAGAAACGCAGATGGTTGGAAGAGTTACAAAACTTATTAACAGATTCAATGTTTTTTATAAGATTCATTAAGTAGTTAATTTGATTCGTTTTTATCTTGTGCAAGTTAGTATTATCAGATACACTATTGATGCAACCATTTTTTTCCAAGTTGATTAGAGGTTGCGAATTAAGGCTATTGATTGGAGCGTTCTTATTAGAAATTGTCAATTGATGTGCATTTGTTAGTGGATTGCTGTTCAAATTAGTATTTTTAGGAAAAGCGAAATTTGTATTAACAATCCTATCAAAAATATGGCATTGTCCGAGTTAAGTCATATCTTCAAGGCGAATAGATTTTAAAGTAGAACATGCATCAATTCTATCCCAAAGGGACAGATTTATATAGGAAGCTAATTCCATATGTAAGGTGAAAGAATGCTGAGACAAAAAATCAAGTTTCGATCTAGTCCCTTAGATTTGTAAATGGAGAATAATCAAGCTCACCCTGGTGAAAACATGACCTTTTTGTTATTTCTAAGAGCATGATGAATTCTAGCAAAAACAAGGATTATGGAGGAGTCTCTAGAGTGTTTGAGAAATGCAAGGTCAAATTTCTTCTTTGCAATTTTTAACCGGTATCATTCAAACATTCAAACTTCATTGAATATTTCCCTTTTGTATAGAGAAAACGCTTCATAATTTAGGATTCTGCAATTTGAAATTGATTGGAAATTAGTTTCACAATTCATTGCATAAGATTATTTTTCCACATCGTATAAATTTTATTAAAATTTAATTTAATTACTTATGATTTTTTAATAAATAAAATTTAAAATTATATTAATTCAAATCTACTTCAAATCATAATTTATTAAATTTTAATAATTTAACGATCAACCTTTACCAAACCAAATGGAATGTCGATATTATGATCGAAATTAGTTGACCTCAATAAATAATTATTGAAAACGAACTTTGAAATGCAATTGAAATGAATGTTAACTAACTTTAAAATGTACTTGAAATAAATGTTGTATTTATAAAAGATAAAACTTAAAAAAAATAAAGTAGAATATTCAAAGAGAATCCAAATGTTTTAAATCAAAATTTATTAAATTTTAATAATTTAACGATAACCTTTACCAAACCAAATGGAATGTCGATATTAGGATGGAAATTAGTTGACCTCAATAAAATAATCATTGAATACGAACCTTGAAATGCACTTAAGAGAAATGTTAATGAGCTTTGAAACATACTTGAAATGAATGTTTCATTTATAAGAAATAAAACTTTGAAAAGTTAAAATAGAATATTCAAAGGGAATCAAGATGCTTTAAATAATAATTTAATGATCAACCTTTACCCAACCAAGTGGAATGTCTATATTATGATGGAATTTGGTTTACCTCAATAAATTTTTACTCAAAGTGAGCTTTGAATTGTACTTGAAATGAATGTTGTATTTATAAGAAATAAAACTTTAAAAAGTTAAAGTAGGAATATTCAAAGAGAATCCACATAGAGATAATGTAATGTAGATGGGTGAAATGAATGTTGTATTTATAAGAAATAAAACCTTGAAAAGTTAAAAGTAAGAATATTCAAAGGGAATCCACATGGAGATAATGTCAAAGGGAATCCCCATGGAGATAATGAAATGTAGATAGGTGAAATGGATATTGTATTTATAAAAAACAAAACTTTGAAAAGTTGAAGTAAGAATATTAAAAAAGAATCGAGATAATTAAAATAAAAATACCCAGAAATGAATGTTGTATTTATAAGAAATACAACTTTGAAAAATTAAAATAGGAATATTGAAAAGGAATCCACATGGAGATAATGTAATGTGATCGATGAAAAAATTGGAGTGTGGTGATAAAATCCCAAAGTATAAATGCGCCACGAGCGATTGAAGTTGATTGGTTTTGAGATACGTACACGTTCTCTTCACCATACTTTGTCTTCGCTCTCGGCCCATTATATTATTTTATATAATATGCAAAACATTATCATTCGACTGAAGTTTATTGGTTTTGAAATACGTACACGTTGTCTTGACCCTCCTCTATCTTCGCTCTCGGCCCATTTTATATATTATGCCTAACCTTATCAAATTTTGAATGAGGCACGGGAAATAATTTTATAATATATAGAGATAAATTTAATTAAAAATTAATATTTATTTATTTATTTTAAATAGGAAAATTATTTTTTCAATATGATGATGATAGTGGTGGTTAATGTCTATTAAGACTAAATTTTGGTCTATCGGACTTAAGAAACGAACTATTTAGTTTGATTTAAGATTTTATTCTTATGTTCAAAAATCTTGCAGAGAAGCTTCTCGAGCTCACTATAATTTTGACATCATAAAAAGCTAGGAAAGTCAGTGTTGCAACAAAGATTATGAAACTGAGATCTAATGTGGTTGTACGTGGTGCACTCTAAGAGGAACTGATTTTCATCCTCGATGTTCATATTGTCACAAAGATGGCAGAGCCTTTCCATCCATGTGTTTTAGGAACTGCCCAACGACTCGTTTCACTATGGAGCTCTTGAGAGTTTGTTCTAATCTTGGCTATATTAATTTTCTTCTTTGAGCTAGTTAAAGCAAAGAGATACTTTTGATCTTCTAGGGTGGGGTTGATGACCACCTTATAATATCTTAATTTTCTTTTAGTTGCTAAATCTTTCTCACACCACATTTTTTCTTTGAACTTTGAACTAACAATATTTTTAATGTTATTAATGTTTTGCAATGCAACACTCTGGTTTATCTCCCAATGGTTTAACCAGGCGCTGGTGTCTTTATACCAACCTCGTTTAAGCCTTAGGTGGTTTTGGCTGGAATTTAAAGCTAGCTTAGGAAGTCTATGGTGGTTTATTTTGAAATAAGATTTTTAAAATTTTAATTTAATTAGTAATAATTATTGGAAGATCATAGAAATATTTAAAGAAATTTTTTGGTAGTAATCATAAGTTAAATTTTGGAAATTTATTTCTAAAATAATAATAAAAAATTAAGAATTTTTTTTATAAGTAATTATAAGTGAAATCTTGGAATTTATTTCCAAAATAATCACATTATTTCTATATTTTAATTAAATTGATAAATTAAAAAAAAAAAAAAATCATATGAACAGGTGTCACTATATTAATTCTATTTAAAGTTATAATTTCATTTTTTTCATTTTTTTTAATTTTTTTTTAATTTTGGTAATTTGAGATGTATCATAAAATAAGTGTTTTGACACTTATTATGTATGGATGTCTATCTGTGTTTGTAGTGTCTATTTTGAAATAGAACTTCCAAATATAATGTTATATATATGGAATGGGTTATGGTTTTTTGGACATGTGGTATTGATAAACAATGGTATTGGCCCATGATAATGTAGCAAAGACTATTTACACGTTAAGAAAACACCATAGTAATGTGGAGGTGAATTTTAATGGTTAAAAATATTGTTACATGTTTTTTATCTATATATTTATATTATATAGTATATAGTATGTTAAGCTATGTTAATTCATTTATAATATATATATATATATATATGTTTAGCTCATGTTAATTCATTTTATAATGAATAATAAAATTATTTAAAATAAAGTTATAATTTAATGGTGGGGGTAGGTTGTTGCCAACCCACCTAGCCATTCAATCGAGGGGCATAGAAACACACCTTGTAGCTAGTCATTAAAAGCTTCAACTTGGCATGATGAGCATTACCAATTCTATGTATGGTATACACCACTCCCATCATTTACGCTCTTGTCAAACATGGCTCGCAATCTCTTGGCCTAATCATCTGAGCTTCTCCCATGCCACAAAAAAATGCTATGCAACCACCAAAAATGCAATTTAATTCCTTAGACATGGAAATTCAAAGCTCTAACTCTATCAGCCACATTGAACAACAAGCTACCAAACACATTAGTGCAATTGCAAAAGAAACTCCAATGGTAATAATAGTTCAAACCCCCCTCAGATGTGATATTTCATTTTGGAAAAGAGTGGATAACACTAGTTCGTCCCTATATGTCATGCTCACAGAGTTTCATTACTTCTAGTTATCTAGTCGGAATTGGAGAATGGGAAAGTCATCTTGCGAGCAAGTTTTTCTCCATAAAGTTGGCATTTTCGCTTCTTAATCTCAATTGGAATTTAGTCTCACTCGATAATAGCGCTTTGTGTGTGGAGGTATATGTTGATTCCCAAAGCTAACCAAAGCACTCTACAATGATGAAGCGACACTACATCTATCTAGCAGTTTTTCCCTTGGGAAGGTTTACTCTTTTCTCCTCTCTTTTTTTTCAAGTATTCTTTTTATGATCTTCGTGTCTAGTCTTTTTCTTCCCACAACAATGGCTTATGCTAATATATATATATATATAATATATATATATATGAACAAAAAAGGTTTATGGTAAATATTGAAACTTTATATGTTTATTAATTAAATTTACATATGAAAGTTTTAAAAAAAAATAAATATAATTAATATATATATATAATATATATATATATATATATATATATATATATATATATAGATATATATATATATAATATGATTCTTTTGCTATAATTATTTTTTTTGAATAGAAGCTTTGATATTAGTAAATAAAACATGTTACATTGATGATTTAGAATGCTCCTACAAGAGTTTTATTTTCATACACCATCATTTAAAGTTTACATAATGAACTCTAATATCAATAGAGATACCAAAATAGCAAATTTTAACATGACTATGTGCCTAGGTCAACTGCAAGATATCTTTTGAGTTCCATTGCTTTCTTAGCCAAGCCAGACTTACAAAATTTTGAAATGAAGAAAGAGTTAGCATTGATTTAAATAAGAGATACAAACACCATAGAATCAACCAACATCTCCCAATAGACCAAAACCACACCATGGAAGCTCCAAAGTACACCAAAATACTTAACATGGGAAAGTAAAATTAATACCCATAGTAGACAGTCCAAAAAACTTGTGCCAATACATGGTGAACTAAGATCTTCCATAATCACATCAAAACATTAGTGACTAGAACCATGACATAACCATGCTTTCTAACCAAACCAACTTGAACAACAGAAACATGATTCGAACCTAATAACATGAAAAGAAAGAACATGAATTCTTGCCAACACTGCCAACCCTTTACAACACTAATCATTCTCTAAGGAGGAAATTGTGGCCACCACATGAGCACTTGGACCCAGGGGATTAGATTGTAATATCTCCACTCTCATATTTACTCACTATGTAGCCCTCTACGTGAGCGAAACGAGAATCAAGGTTCTCTAGGAAAAAACTTTGACTTCGGACCATTCTTTTAACATCCTCTAGGGAGGAGAAGAAATTAAATTTTCCAACTTCTTATCTTTGAGGACCAAACTCAGTAAGGTTAGAATTAATTGGTGCAAAGCTAATGAATTCAAAAATAGTTTCTTCCTGCTCCTGGAATGCCCAGGGTTAAGAATCCACTTTGAAACATCATCAAGTAGCTCTGAATCTGAATGGGCTTAACAGTACATCCCATATTGAGTCTCCTACACCCAAATTTCCTTTCTCAATTCTAGTCAAATAATATTAAAGTATGTGGCAACGGAATCATGGCAAAAGTGTATGACACTCCACTTCCCCAAAGAGGCACTGCCACCTCCTTCCATTGGCATCGTATGCATTGTCTAGGAGGCATCAATGCAGTGGAGAAGGTACACTTTTGGTAGTTGTTGTAAAACCCACGACTTACAAAATAACAAGAGAAAATACTAGGCTCACCATCTTGACATTGTGACCATAATCCCAATAAGTCATTTCCAAACAAATGATTCATAACCCACCAGATTTATAGGAGGGACAAATGGGGACTCACCAGCTTCGACAAACACCAAAAAATGCCCAGATATAACACAAGATATTGGATACAAACTTCATAATGGAATTCACCAAAAATAATAATAATAATAATAAATAAATAAATAAAAATAAAATAAAATAAATAAAATATAAAAAAAAAAAAAAAAATCATCTAATTCTCATAACATCAATAACTTCATAACTTGAGGCACCCCAAAGACATGAACTCTGAAAACAAATACCCAAAAGAACAAGAATGGCCTGTTGACCTCAATTTAAAAGGCTCACAAAGAAAATAACCCAAAACAAAGGACTGAAAATGAGCACAAGAGAAAATAGTTAGAACCCTCACCATCACATCACAAATCCTGAAGCCTCTCAATCGAGAGCAGTCTCTAGCACCATTAAATCTCTAGAATACCAAAATCACTCTTTCCATAGAATAAACAATCAACTAGTAAACGAAAGTTAAGATCCAAACCTCGTCTCCACTCCAACATGTAGCTATAGTCCCCAATACCTCCAATGTACCATGCATATAAAGGGGCCTCCACTCCATGTTGCCAACTGTAAACATGCATGTTACATTGAGCGGGTTCCTGTCATGCCCCTACATGTTATTAATGCACATTTCAATTGGAAGGTGGTGGACACAACCCCCAATATTCCATGTCATTAACATTAACACCCCCATTGGGAGTTTTATTGTAATTCTTTTAATAAAAACAAAATTACAATATAAAAAATTGAATTGAAATAATTTATTATTTTTATTATTTTTTTAGCTTTTATTTATTTTCAAATTAATCTTACATTACGTTTTATTTTTCCTAATTTTTCTTCAAATTTTTATTTTATAAACACTATAATTTTGTTTTACAATAATGGATTTATTTAAAAATTAACCATTTTATAAAAATCAAAGTTTAAATCATTAAATATTTAGAAATTAAAATAACTAATAAAATTCCAATATCTATGATACAATAATATACTATAATATTATTATCAACGTTAACAAATTAATTTCTCGATAATATAATACTATTATGAACATTAACAAATGAATTTCTCTAAAATAAAGTTAAACTAGTATTTAAAATTTGAATATGTTACAATATAGTCAATATTTTTTTAAATATTTTTATATAATGCAGTTTTTATTTTATGTAATCTAATTTAACAAAGTATGTTTGTTTTCTTTTTATTTTGGGATTTTATAATTACTAAAATAAAAAACAATATTTAAGTAAAAATTTAAAACAAAAACTAATATTTGAGCAAAATTTAATGTGTTTATTTTATTTTTATTTTTATTTGAAGCTTGGCAAAGCTGCATCTTCATTATGTCCAGTATATTACCTCTAAATTTTAAATTCATTATATTTATATTTATATATTTATATTATAATTATATCACATAATATTTTATTGTATAACTATATATTCTAAAATTTTTATTTGTAAATTTGTTCCATATATTTTTTACTTTAGGCTTATACAATATTTATATTTGATTATATTGTTCGCTTAGAAAAGACTTGAACCAAAAAGACCAAAGTCCTTGCTCATATACCCATTGCCAATCACGCCTCTCACCTAGGCATATATATATAATAGTTGAATTTACTTCTTATTTACATCCCAATACATTAGGATATGAATTTTTTTTATTTTTTATATAAAATCTATATGAAAATAGGTAATTCAAATCTCCTTGTTTTTTATTAAATATGTAACTAGAATTATAAAACTAAAATAAATACCATTACTTGCATGATTCTATTTTGAACCTTTTTAAAAATAAAAAAATGGAAAGAGATATTTTCATAAATCGTTACCTTCCTTTGGTTGATAGCGTTTGAAAACAATAGCGGAGAGTTTTATGTTAGAGAAGCAATGGATAAGGAGAGTGTGATAGAAGCCACAATTTGGCATTTGGATTGGATTTTTCATGAAAGTGTTTCTCATGTATCAATTTATCGGATCAATTTAAATTTTAATATAAGTGGGTTGCATAATATCCATTCAAGGACGACCTGTAGTAGCCTTTGCTTGTGAGCAAAGTGGATGCCCATTGCATTAGTTTTCTAAAATAATAGATCTTTGTATAATAATTCTGAGATAGATAAGGTTTTTCAAAATAATATAATTTGATATAAAATTTCAAAATAGGTAAATTTTTAAAATTTTAGAGGCGAATAAAATTTTTAATTCTGTCCATTGAGATGGTTTACAAATAATTTGCAATCACCTTTCTCGATGAAGTTAAGGATTTTTTTTTGTGCTTTGTAATGTTGTTGATGTTTCTCCTAGATTATATGCTTTTCCATAAGGAATAAAAGGTGATTATTAAAATACCTCTATCTTGCTTCTTATTTGGATCCACTTGCTTTTGCGAAGCCTCAGTTCCCTGTGTAGGCTCTATTTAATATCCTATTATCAGTTGGTGGCTAAGTCACTGGATTTAGTGTTTTTTATCTTTGAAATTTGTTGAATATTAAGTTAACTATCTTTAATTTAACCTATATTCAATGAATCACAGGTGCTTGAGGAATGCTTACTAGACACAGAAAAAATTCTTGCTCACCCTACTCAAAGGTAGAAACTTTTGTAGAAGGAAAAAATGCAGGCATGCACCTTAGTAATGCTTGGGCCTTTCGTTAAATTGTTGTCGTAGAAGTGACTCTCCTAGCTTCTTATACTTGTTCGGTTAGATATCGACTTAATATTAACGTTTCCTTACGGCCTTTGTTAACTTTTGTAATTGATCTTTGCTCATTAATATTTGTGTGATATTAATACGTAATTGAGTGATATGCAATTGCATCCTTTTTGAAATAATGGTTAGGTATTTCTTGATATAGACATCAGCCCTTTTTTATTAGGATAGATGACATGAATTCCATATGCACATGGCAGGTGATAGTTGATGCTGGCCCAATAATTTGTAGGAAATATTTTGGTATGTTTGATCTTGAAGGAGTTTATTTAATAATAAAAAAATTGTTTAGAGAATATTTCTAAGTATGTTTTCGAATATGCTCATCTTAATAGTCAGAAAACGGTGACAACAGTTCCCAAGGAAAAATATGAAGCTCATTGATGGACTTTTTTTTCGTTTTTGTCATGAGGTTACAAAGAAGTACCCGGTCATCAAGTATAACAGGATAATTGTTGATAGTTGTTGCATGCAATGTTTTTCAAAGCCTGAACAATTTAATGTTATGGTATGCTTCTTTTTTATCAATGTGCAAGTAACAATAGGAAATATAACACATTGTCCCAATAATTGTATTATATGTAGTTCAGAGTTATGTGACATTTTATCAATGCAACAAGCATTATGAGAAAGTATAATATATTGAAAAAAAATTATTGAATTATAAATTTAATAAAAATGATGTCCAATCCCCGTGTTGTGATATTTTTTGCAACTAGGAGTGAAAAACGCAACAAAATTCCCTTAGAAATATTAGAGTGTTGAACTGAAAGTTGGACACTCAAAATATTAACCAGGAGTCCATATTAACTCACTCGAGCCCTCTAAATTGTATTAAAGCAAGAAATAAAAAATGGGAATAAATCCTTTTTACATCGTAACATTCCAAATATTAACCTAAAATTATATATCTTACAACAATATCCATCAACATTATGCATCTCTTAATTGTATTAAATGCATTATCGACAAAATTCCATATTGCAAAATATTAAACTGCAAAAGAAAAAGGGCTAAATATAGATATAGATTTGACAGACTTGAAAACCATACACCTTTGTCAAAATATGAACCTAATGTAGGGGAACAAGGACTAACTAGAAAAGTAACACAAAAAAATAGAAAATTTTGGAGAACATGCTTCTATCAACATTCCCAAATAGTGACAATCATCGCAGACATGACCATTATGGAGGCAGGTGATAGTAGATGCAATTTGGTGCATGATTACCTAGATATCTCTCATGATTTATTTATCACTCTTATCTCTTGTGACACCATAAAATGGAAACAAGGATGAAAATTACACAAAACAACTAGTATTCTTGTGGCTTGAGACTATAAGAACAAAGCATAGTTAATGAAAATATTTTGCATATTTGAAGGTGGCATTAAGATTGCAACATGAAGAAGTGGCATGGCATTATAAGGATAGAAAAAAACCCTTTCTGAATGAGCTCATTGTTTATCACAACATTCAAGTTCCATTTTTCAAGTAGGATTGCTCACAACTACACATGATGGCATCAACAAATGTAAGGTTGATGACGTCACCAATTGTAGGATTGCACACAACTGCAAGATGGTGTAGGAACAGAGTTAGCAGATTGTTCACAACTGTAGGATGGTGTAGGAGCAGAGTCAATGGATTTCTCACAACTACAAGGTGGTGTAGGAGCAAAATTTGCATAGTGCAGCTAGTGAAGAGCCATGGAGAGAAGACGAAAGAATTCCCAGCCAATGTTAGAATGGAAGTGCAAGATAAGGATAATAGATGTATGTGGAAGTGATGAAGAATTTGGGTGGTGGAAATAATTTGGGAAACGCATGAAACCACATGCAAAAACTTAAACAGGGTAAGGTGGCAAACATCTTAACCATAAGGTGTCACATATGGCAGATAGAGTATCATGTTCCTCCCTCTCTCCAACTTAGATCACATCAACCTTTCCAAATTTGAAAGTTAAAACTTAGGTTATTATGTTTGTAAGAGTGTCATGTTGCTCGCTTCCTACATCAAGTTTTTGAAAGTTGGAAGCTAAAACTTAGGTTATTTTGTTTCTAATCCCAAAAATAACAAATTAAAACTTTGGTTACTTTTGTTTGTAGTGCAAAAAAATTACACTAGAAAGCAGTTTCAAATAAGACCTCAAATGCTTTTGTCCAATGAAGTTTAAAATAATTGATTTTTATTTTATTATATAAATAACAAAAATTTGATATTCTATGTGAAACATGGTAAAACATAAAAGAAATTATGGTCAATCGACGAACTAATATGCAGTCAAAGATCATCGATCGCTATAGTCCCTGCGGCAGGGACTAATAAGGAATGTGATCAAAACACTTGTTAGATCTAAATCAAAATATTTGAACACTATTCTCTCGAAACCTAACATGCTTTGTGTTGGCGAAATGGTATTTTCTCAAGACCCAAAACCATTGTTTTCACTTGGCTTATGTTTGTTTGTTGAACTCCTCTGTCATACTATTGATAAATTGGAACAATGAATCAATATTCCCTTGAATACACAACTGTTGATTAAGTATCCATGGTGTTACTATATTAATTTCAGTAATGGCTTTTGGAATTGATCACAGAATGATTGGGTCATTTGTTCTCACCGCAACAACTACCCGCCTTGAAGTTCAAGGCAATTAACACAGGCAATATATTCAATTTTTCTCTGAACTTCGCACGACTTGGGATAAGAGAACAATATAGGGGATAGAGAATTTTCTACGAGCTGGCATGACATTGGCTAAGAGAACAATATAGGGGACAAAGAATGCTAGGCAAGCATCCTCAACCTTTACTCAAAAAATGTTAGAAATTGTAATTATTTTTGTACGTGGAGTTAAGTTAAAATTAAAGAGTGACTTAGTTAACTGAGTGTTGAGTATTGAGTGTTGAGTCAAGTTGAGGGATGGATAAAGAGTTAAGTGAAGTCCATGAGTTAACTGAGTTATGTGTGTGCATGTCAAAGTTATGGATAAAGAGTTAAGTGAAGTCCATATTTAGAGTGTGAGTTAACTGAGTTATGTGTGTGTGCATGTCAAAGTTATTTTAGGCAAGTCGCTAATTGGAAAAGTGTATATACTCTTCACCCAGTTCATTGGAAGAATAAAGTTTTGTCTGATCAATAGAAAAGTCGCAACTAGTACGTTTTGTGTGTGAATTTGTGTTGTCTCCTCTGCCTTTCCAACAAATTGGTATCAAAATGAAGTTATGTGTGTGAATTTGTGTTGTCTCCTCTGCCTTTCCAACAAATTAGTATCAAAATGAAGTTACATAGAGTAAAAATGAACGGATTATCAACAATTCGTGTGAGAGGAGAAATATATTTTTTCTTGTGGTTAGTGCTATAACGCACCATGTAAGTTATACGCAGGACATTATAACGCACACAAGCACCAGTAATCACCGCGTTTTACAAAAGGTAAGCTTGTTATGATTTCAACACACGGAGAACTAATTAGCAGCCGAATATGTGAGAGGAGAAATATATTTTTTCTCGTGGTTAGTGCTATAACGCACCTTGTAGGTTGTACACAGGTCGTTATAACGCACACAGGTGCGAGTAATCACTAATCACCCCGTTACAAAGGGTGAACTTGCTGCGATTTCAAAACACACAGGGTTCCGAGAAATTTCAAATTATTAAGCGCTATTTTTGATCTCCCGATCGTGCAGGGAGTTAGTACACATGTCATAATCACTAGAAGCGCGTTAATAGAGCAAATAACCAACGTATTCAAGAGGTGCAGTAGTAGTCTTCCAAAATAGCGCCGTTTATTTTGTTTTGGTTATTTAGGAGCCTTCGTAACTAGAGACATCGCTGAAAATAGTCGCCAGCAGTTATTAATGGCCAGCAGTGCCCCCGTATCACTAAAGGGCCATCTGCCATGTGCTCTAGCCGCCACTGTAAGCAACTAAGTCTCCGCAGCCTTAAACAGAGTTGGAGGCTTAAAAAAGTCAAGCTCGTTTTCCCGCAGACCAGTTCAAGTGTTTTGCAGCAACGTGAAGTACAAAACGTGTTTTTTTTTAATCAAACAAAAATAATATATAAGTCATTGTGCCATCGATAATATGATCTAATTCATGATTAATTTGTTTGGCAATGTTCACTCATTCAAAAGAAAATTATTTATTGGTTTGGAAATACTATTTTCCATGCGCATATTCAGTATGTTAAAATTTTATTTAAAAATAGATTCATATTTTGATGTACGTGTGATATAAAAGGATATAAAGATTTTTAGAAGGTCTAGTTTGAAGTTCTTTTCGAAAGCGCTTATTTGGAAGAAAAAAATTGAGTGAAAAGTTTGGGTGATAAAATCCTTTTATTAAAAGGTGTATGGTGAATGGAATGGGTTTCTAAAAGGCCTTTATGATGGAGAGGTTTCAAAATAGTTTTATTTTTGGTGATTTTTTTATTTAACTATAAAAAAGGGAGGGAGGGTTATAAAAAAGGGAGGAAGGGTTTGGCAGGAGAATTTAGGGCTTTGTAAAAATTGGCTTATTTGTAAAAAAAAAATTTAACTAAGCATGACATTGTTTTGGGTGAAGATTGTGTTTTACTAGGGTGCACATTGAAAATCATATATTTTTTTTGGAGGTGATATAGAAAATAGCCTCATGCAATCAGGAAATTACAACAACAGGTTATGTCACAAGCAAAGAAGTTAGCTGCAGATATGAAAGTAGATGAGAAAGACTCTAAAATGAAAACAAAGCTTGGAGAATCCCACTCAAAAGTGGATGATTGTTGTCAAGACCATAAAATTGAAACCCATTATGCAAGAATGCATATGGATGAAGAAAATGCTACAAAGGTTGTAGATAGAGAAGTAGTAGCCTCTGCATGTGAAGCAAAGCAAGAGCATATAAATGCTCAAGGAATCCATTGTAACATGGATGATGCAGATAATTTTGAATCCCATTGTGATGAGACACATGTGGATGATGACTACAAACTGATATGTAAATTGGTGAACCCAGCCGCAACTGATGGATTTGGTGAAGTTAAAATTGTCATTGAAATTGACAATGAGAACATACATGCTTGGATATCCCACCATAGTGTGGATGAACATTATGTTGATGATATGTGTAGTTTCTTTTTTGAAACATGGATTGATTGTGCCAATTTGATAAGTTCCATGTTTGATGAAGAATTAAAGGTTGAAGTTGCCACTATCACAACAAGATATGAAGCAATTAGAATTGCTTATGAAACAGTATGTGATCTAGTAGCAGTTAATGATCAAGAACAGGTTAAAGTGATCGAAGAGTTTTTTATGAGAATAACCACTGACCATATAATAGTGGAAGATAGTTTTAGTGAGGTTGAAAAGAAGGCAAAGAAGAAAGAGACAGAGTAGGAAGATCTCACTGAAGAGCATAATAAAGATGTTTTTAACATTGTTTTTGAATATGAAGGTGTTCAGGATAACATGGAAGAAGAAGTTGAAAACAAGGTTGTTAATAAATTTGATTCATATTTGAAGCTCACTGAAGAATGGATTCAGAAACCAATAAAACAAATTGAAGCGAGTCTTAAAGTAGCGCTGAAATAAAAGAATTGAATGAAATGATGAATGATGATCTTGAGTGTGCAAATTACAGGAAGAAAGCAACTATACATGATGACGAAACTGAAAAGAATGATATGAAAAACAAAGATGAATGCATTGAAACCATTTTTCTACAATGGAGTCAAGAAGAGATAAGATTTTTCTATCAAGTAATATGGCAGAAAGAAAGCTAGGAATATGAAGTGCAAGAAGTAGAGAAAATAAGACAATTTGAAGATGTAATGTTGTGGTACCATTCCATGGTTGAATGAATATTTGAAGAGGAAGATGTAGTAGACAAGATCAAATTGTGTTTTAGCGCAAATTCAAGAAAAGTCAAAGAAAAATTGCAGCAACAAGTAAAGGAATATGGAGCCTACAACAAGAAAGTGCAACAAAGAATGAAGCAATTTAGAGGATATAAAATTTGGAAGAAGAGAAAAAGAAAATGCAAAATTGTGAAAGTCTTGAGTCATTGTAAGCTTAGCTGAGATATAGACAAGTAGGCATGCTTGAGTGATAATTGAGTCAATTTCTATTGTAACCCTAAGAGACATAGTTAAGTCATGTTAAGTCATGTTGAGTCATACGGTCGTAATTAAGGGGGAGTGTTAGGAATTGTAATTACTTCCACATGTGGAGTTAGCTATAATTAGAGAGTCGGTAACTAAGTGTTGAGTGTTGAGCATTGAGTCAAATTGAGTGACTGATAAAGAGTTAAGTGTAGTGCATATTTAGAGTGTAAATTAACTCAGTTATGTGTGTGTGCATGTCAAAGTTATTTTAGATGAGTCACTAGTTGGAAAAGGTTAAATACCTTTCACCGAGTTCATTGTAAGAATAAAATTTTGTGTGATCAATAGAAGTGCCACGCCTCGTATGTTTTCTGTCTAAATTTGTGTTGTCTCCTCTACCTTTCCTACAAATTTAGCACTAAAAACATATTACAATGTAAACGTGTAGATTTCTCCATAAAATCTGAATCCATCCCCGATTCCTCTACTCTTATGGCGCTTGGAACTATTAGTCATGACCGATATATTTAATTGGAAATTTAATCTAAATTCTAAAACCTTAAATGAAAAAATAAAAAAATTAATTGATCATGTAATATCATCTATCCAATAATATGAAAAAAAAAACCTTCAGAGAATATGAAACATATAAATTTGTCCCATATGAAAAACATCAGGAAAATAGAAAACCTTTGCGGTCAAACTGCAACTAATAATGGTGAACTGGAAATCAAATACAACATTGCTTACCCTGGCAGGGATAATAAGATGAAAGTGTCTTCAAATGTTGTCCGCCATTTTGAAAAAGGTCATCGGGGTGACCTAATTTATTATTCTGGACAAGTCACTGGGAGACCTTCCCTGCAATCTTTAAATTAAGTCATGATAGTGCTCTGGCTTTCTGATATGAGATTTGCACTAAGCTACAACAATGAAGAAGTTTTGACAGCTAATTTACCAATCTTCAAGCCCATTGCAAGCCCCAGCCCCATCGTACATGTTACAAACAGGAGAATTGTTCCAAAGTAGAGGATTCTCATACAATATTTCCTGATTCACCAGGCCGGAGAAAATCGTGTGTGTATCATTGAATGCCTCGGAGAAACCAGAGCAATCCTCAATCGAAAAATTTGTACCTCTGTCTTCCATGATAGGCATCCGGTTATTGCTATAAAAAAGATGTTGGTCATTATTGCAAACCAGGGGATTGTCATGCAATAATCCCTGACTCACCAGGCAGGGAAGTATCATGTCTGTGTCATTGAATGCTTTAGAAAAGCCAGAGCTCTCCTCAATCGAAGAATTTGTACTTTCTTTTTCTGTGATAGGCATCTGGTCATTGCTATAAACTGCATGTTCAACATTTTCTGCTCCAACTTTTGCACAGGCTACCTTACACGATGGGCCACTGGGATTGGTTTGCCTCTTCTTCTCCTTTGATTTATGGGGCGACTTCCCTGTGAGTTTCTGAACCAAAGATCGAAAATTTTGTGGGTCAGTTATGATTGTCTTGGGTTCATAAACATAGACAACACGGAGCGTGGGAGTGGTCATAATCTTGCACTTCGAATATTTGCTTGATCTTCTTCCTTCGTCTTTGGCAGTAGAACAAGACTTGGAAATCAGATGAGAGCTTTTATTGGCAGCCACCATTGCAGATCCAGATGTATCCTTGGGTGCAGCTTCATTCATCTTGGGTTTTTTCCATAATCCCTCCAACAGATATTTTCCCCCTTTTAACAGATTCCCTTCAGAGTGATGACCAATAGCACTACTGATAATAAATAGACACCACTGGTTTCCAGCGACATGAATTGAATCTCTGAACTGAGAATTCCAAGTAATGATATCAAATGCTATTCATCTTTTGCTGTCCAAATTATTATTTCAGAATCTCCTCTCACTGCAGGTCTGTCTTGACATCCGAAGTGAGTATCCAAGCCTGTGTGATCATCAAAAATCATGTTCACTGACAGGCTTTGATTTTGATGGTAAGCATGTCAAAATCCAATACGGAGGAGGCTGGGATTGCTTTGAGAGATTTAAGCCATTTTATAAAGGCAGCTTGAATACTGAATTCAAAGCACTCCCCGCGGAGAATTGTTCTGCGGGGACATCCAAAAGCCAAAACTAAACTTGTTGACTTTCGCTTTGATTTGTTTCAGCTGTGGGCGTATTTTACTTTTAGAAGTTATGGCTTTAGTTTTGTCCATATCTACGCACTGTGTTTTTAATAGAGAAAAGTCTTTTGGTTAGTATAATGGTATATTATAGATTTTGGAGTTTGTTCCAAAGGAGATGAGAATTTTAAGATAGCCTGAGAGTATTTAGTGTGAATAAGAAAGTTATGTTATGGGTTTCTATATTTTTTATTATAATGTTTTTGGAAGTTTGTTAGAGTGAGGCAACAAATTCTGCTCGAAATTAAAAGCAAAGAGCAATTTAGTGTGAACCTATAATATTGTGTTATATTAGTTGCTACGCGTGTGAAAGCAAATGAGCTTTAATATGATTTCAAGTTGCTACGCGTGTGAAGGTAAATGAGCTTTAATATGATTTCAAAATATTTAGTTTATAGGACGGAAATTTTATATTATAATATATAAAACTTCAATAAAAAAAAATTGAGTTCATGAAAAAATATATAATATTATTAATAAATATATAGTTGAACTTTATTCTATATTAAGATAATTTTAAGATAGTTGATAATTAAAGTGTAATAATATTATCTTTATTTTAATTTCTTATTATTAATATGAAATAAAATTATTTTATTTGTAAATTTTTTTATAATAGGTATAAATTAAGGGGAGTTTTTCAATAATAGTTTAAAAAATATGTTGTATAATGATTTTTTGTTTTATATATATATATAATATATATTTAAATATATATAGTATTGGGAAAAGGATAAATAGAGGTTGGAAAGATTATGGGCTTGAAAACAATTGCAAGTCAACATATTTTTGGAGTTGTGATTAAAAATAAGATCTTCTTTGAGATTCTCATCACTTCTATTATTTCATATGAATATGATGTTTAGTGTTGTACTATATCCAAATAATCATTAAGGAATATTGAATAGATTAAAAAGCATTTTATATGCTACAACCTCAAGATTAATGGAAATACTCCCTACCCTATCCTCCTGATTGAAGCAAGTCTTTCCCCTATTGAAAGCATGACTATGATTAAGTATCTTAAGTATAAAAAAGAAGTTATACAACATGGATGCCAAGAGGTTTCATAAAATCAATTCTAACTCTAGCCAAAACTCTCTCCTTTGTGTGAAGAGAGGGTAGCATAAGGATGCTCAATATTCGATGAACCATTGGAGAATAAAGGAGGAGACCATATTGGAGAATCCTAATAATATTAAAAATATTATTACTTCCAAATTTAGGATGAACCATTGGGAAATAAAGGAGGAGGTCATCTTGGAGAATCAAGATAATATTAAAAATATTATTACTTCCAAATTTAAGGTGAAATTTTGGGAAAATAAAGAGCTTGAAGGAAAAAGGAAACTATGATATTATAAGGATGTCATCAACACCAACCTTGAGAACCAAAATTATTTTTTATCTTTACTAGTGTCAAGAATTAAATGAACATTACCAAGATAACCAACCTAGATCCATCTTAATTTTGACATTGAGAAGAATCAAATATGTTGAGTTGCAAACGTAATTTAAATGAGTGCAAAACTTGAGGAAAGGTTTGCACCTAGAGAGATTCGATCTATGCTTGATAGATACTAAGTTAGATGACCTAGATGGTATATATATATATATATATATTATATATAAATATATATATATATATATATAATAATATATAATATATATATAATATATAATAGATATATAATATATATATATCATTGGAAAACCATGGGTTGTGCCAAAACACCCAAAGATAAATTGAATCTATGACACAATTTCTTGAACTATCATACAATATTAAAAATTAATTGGTTATAATTTTAATTTTTATTTTCATTTGTATATGACCAAGTGAAAATGTTTACATATCATAAAATAACATAACAAGATATTACATTGTCTCTTCCTAATACAGGGGCATCTCATATTTAATTTTTATGTAATTACGTAATTGAAGAATCTAGGATTTTTTAGAATTAGTGAATCATTTTATAATTAATTAGGATAAAGGGAAGTAAGGATAGAATTCTAAAATTGAGAGAATAGCTCTCAACTTTCTCCAAATATATAGGAGGAAATATTTGGAGAAAGTTTCTCTAGAAGAGATACGAGAGACTTCTCTAATCTAAATAAATAGCCATGTAATCGTTTGTAACGCTTATAATTTGGAGTGTGATTTACTTTTTATTAAAGTCTATATTGAATTATTTTTCAAACGTTGCATTACATCCATACCGAGTTGGAGAGCACCTCTTGGAGCAATAACTAATGCTCATGAGGTTTATAGTTAAAGTCACCATTAGTCAATTCTCAAAACACCATGGGATTAAAGAGTTTGTCACTTGTGCAATCTTAAGAGAGTTGAATATGAAAATAATTTTCTCTTAAATTATCCATCTTATACTCATATTCTATCTATTTTTTAAAATATTTTTCACATTATCAACCTTTTTGACTTTTAACATAGAAAAATTAGTGATTTGCAAAAGCTTCTCACTTCTTTTATAGCAGAAAAATAAAATGTTAAATAATTATGATTAATCTCTTACCTTATTAAGGTCTACTAGGTCTAGTAGACCATATAAGTCTTAGTGGGATCTCATCATCAAATTTGCTTTTTTAACATTATTAATTATTATTCCTTATTTATTGATTTCTCTCTAGAGGAACAACACATCAAGCAAATTATAATTTATTTTAATTATTAATATTATTATTTAAGATTTATCTATTTATTTCTTATAGAGGAATCAACAACTAGGCTAGTGCAATACTGTGTGACACAGGATTGATCATTACTACCATATAACCTTTATTATAGTATGTATGCCCTTCTACAATGCATAGGGTGAATAAGGGATTTTAAACCTTGAAACTCATCACATAAGACTTAATTTTCACGACCATCAAAAATGAATTGCCTTGGGGGCCTAATTTATATTTTAAATGAAATAATTAAAGTAAATATAATATAGAAAAAGAATGTGGATAAAAGTTTCCAAAAAGGTAGCCTCTAGGGTTTTATCAGTTGGTCGAGTCCCCACCATTAAAGTTCCTTTGCTATTGAGAGGTCACATGTTCAATTCTCTCAATACACTTGGGGTCATGATTTGTGGTTGAGCTGGTAGGAAGTGATCCCTTTGGGTGGATCCGCCTCTTACAAGTATTTTGTGGATGTAGCAGTGACTAATCACTTGGGTATGTGAACCACATAGAAAAAGAAAAAAAATAAAGAAAAAAAGGTGTCTAAAAAGGTAATACATTTCATCCAAATTTATAGAAAACATCAAATTGGGAACAAAAATATTATATTGTTAAAAATATGAAAATTGGTTTGAATTACAATATATCTAGATGATAGTATATTTTACATATCATTTCAAAGGAATTAGAGGTCAGCCCAAGATAACTCAACTCCTACGGTTTACTGACATTAATATAAATATAAATATATAAATTATTCATACTAATTAGTCAGCCATAAATTAATGATTAGTAAATACATAAGCATAAATTCATAAAAACATCAAACATTAATAAATCTATATCTATTTGTTAACAAAAAACATATAAATAAATATAATTTTATTTTAATTTTAATAAAAAAAAAAATTTAATATAGATTAAACATTTATAAATAGGCTTTATTATAATATAGTGGGTCAATAGTATGGCTTATCAATATCACATGCCCAAAATACCATAACTCACTTCATATGACATTTGTTCATATGGCACTTATTCATATGATTTTTTTTTAATTAATCAATTTAATTAAAAGAGAAAAAGTGGTATATCTATTTTGGAGATAAATCTCAACCTTTGATTTGTGTATACTACTATGATCTAGAATATTTTGTGGAGTCCATATGATCTTAATAAACAATAAAACATTTTGGAAAATTTATGCTCCAGGACATGTCAATTAACAATAATAAAACAAAGATTATGATAATTATATCTAAAAATATTACTTACACGAATTTTGGGTATGATCCGTACAACTTGGAGGAAGTGAATTCATATATATATATTCATCACATGCTAGCTCAATATAACATTAAGAAAAAGATAAATAAAAAGTGCAAAGCCTTTTATGGGGTTGAATTTTTTTTATTCAAAACTAGATATTCTAATGCACAATAATGTCTACTACCTACTATATAACGCCTAAGTGCAAATGTCCTACCTTTGTAAATGACACAAAATTTCTATAATTTGAGAGAACATGAATCTTTCAACACTCACAACATTTTACATAATCAAAAACTTGCCAAATAAACTAAACCTTAACAAACAACCAAATTTACAATTTTAATAGTTTTAACCTATCATACATATATAAATATAGTAATATCTTACCTCAGCCATTAAGCTACACTTTAATAAATAATATTAAATTATATTTTATTAAAGAATGATATATTAAATTTAATAATTTAACTATAAATAGATAAAACTATTTTATATGTAGTGTGTGGGGATAAAGATTACCTGACCTCGTGAGACTTAAAATCAAGCTAACTAAAATCTACATTATATTTTAATTTTTCAAATTTAACCCACCTAATTTTAATAATTTTGAAATGGAAATGAGTTGACCTCAATAAATAAATATTGAAAACAAACTTTGAAATTTTTAAGAAATAAAACTTTGAAAAGTTAAGAAATATTCAAAGGGAATCCAGCGGCAATATTTGTAATGTAGATAACCTCCTTTTGTGGCGATATTTGTAAAGTAGATAACCTTTTGTGAATGTGAGGGATAAGAAATAAAATTTTGAAAAGTCAAAGTAGTAATAGTCAAATGGAATCCTACTTAACAAATTTGTAAAGCAGATCATTTCTGTGGAGTGGCAAAACTGAAGTATTAAATCGCCAGTTTGTTGGTTTTGAAATACGTATACGTTCTGTCGCCAGTTTGTTAAAATTGAAGCGCGGAGATAAAATCCGAAGTATAAATGAGGCACCTCAACATCATGGCCACGACAGATTGATGTTATTGGTTTTGAAATACGTACACGTTATCTTTAGCATGCATCATCTTTGCTCTTGCCAATATATATAAATAAACGAAATAATTATTAAAAAAATTAATATTTTAAAATATTATAATTAATATTTATTGGTATAAATAAAATTAAATAAATTAGTTAATTTTACCCCGGTTGTTTATTTTGAAATAGAGGTTTTAAAAATTTAATTATTTAAGATGTTAGAAATATTTTAGAATTTTTGGTTATAATTATAAATTAAATTTGTTAATTTATTTTCAAAATAATTAATGTCATTTTTATCTTTTTAATGAAATTGATAAATTAAAAAAAGATTATATGAATAAGTGTCATTGTCATTTAGTTTAGCTGTATATATTAATTCTTTTGAAAGTTATAATTTATTTTTTTTTATGATTTTTTAAATTTTTGGCAATTTGAGATGTATCATAAAGTAAGTGTTTTGAAGTATATCATTTATGGATGTCTATCCTTGTTTGTATTTCAACCTAGTATCTTTCAATATCTCTAGCTTTCTCAGTAGCTAGTTTCTTAATCTAACCTCTCGATCTTCCAAAAAAATATATCTTCCTTTATATGAGTGTTTAAGATGATGCCCATGGTGTCACAAGAGTCATAAGGCTTCTTAAGATAGATATCCCAATTCTTTAAGGGAATCTAAGGCTTCTTAAGATAGATATCTCAATTCTTTAAGGGAATCTAATGGTTTTCTGTTGTTTTACGAACAAGTATATATAGCCAAAACTTCTGAGGCTTAACTTTAGAAAGGTGAAGGAGATGCTCGTCTCTTATTAATGTATGTCATTCTCTTCCTTTTCCTTTTGATAAGAGCCTTGTATATCTAATGGCTTTCCTAACAATTTTACAGTCCTTATCATACCAAGCATTGGAAGTTCTAGGAGCATCTCTAATTGTTTTCCTAGCAATTTTATACTCTGAGCTTTGGAAGTTCTATTATTCTTTTTATACCACACCTTGGAAGAGAATTTGTGAATGGTAGCCAAAAGAATTGTAGTAAAATTGTAATATATTTTATCAATGTTATTATTATATGATAGGAAGCCTATCCCTATCAAATGAGGTAAGGTTATTTGGACATGTGGTATTGATAAACAATGGTATTGGCCCATGATAATGTAACAAATCATATTTACATGTTAAGAATCACCATATTATTGTGGAGGTGAATTTTAAAGGTTAAAAATATTATTACATGTGTTTTAAATGTATATATATTTAGCTCATGTTAATTTATTTGTAATTAATAATAATAATAATAATATTATTATTATTGATAATTTAAAATAAAGTTATAATTTAGTTCCACGAATGAGTTGTTTTGCAAGCGAAAAGTGGGAGGCCAGTTGTCACCATGCCACCTAGTCATTCAATCAGAAAATGGAGCAACACACCCTATAGATAAAAGTTAAAAGCTTCAACTCTACATGAGGAGCATTACCATGTTATATACCACTACCATCATTTACACTCTTGTTAAAACTAGCTTACCTGACTCACAATCTCTTCACCTAATCATATGAGCTTCTCGTGTGCCATCCCTTGACCTAATCATCTCTTGTGTGCCACTGAAAATGCTTTGCAGCCACCAAAAATACAATTTAATGACTTAAACATGGCCATGTAAAGCTCTAACTTTGTCATCCACCTTGGATGACAAGTTACTAGGCACATTTGTCATACACCTTGGACAACAAGTTACTAGGGGCATGAAGGGGATTGGAAAAGAAACTCCAATTGTATTGATACTTTAACCCCTCCTCAAATGTGATAGTTCATTCGGAAAATATTATCTAACACTAGTTCATCCATATATGCCATGCTTACGAAATTTCATCACTTCTAGCAATCCAATCAGAATTTGGAGAATGGGAAAGTTTGCTTGTCAACAAGCTTTGCTCCATAAAGTTGGAATTTTGGCTTCTTATTCTCAACTGGAATTCAGTCTCATTCAATAATAGGGCTCTTTATGTGGAGTCCTGAAGCTGGCCAAACCACTCTGAATGATGAAGTGGCACTACAGGTGTAAATGACTTTTCCATCAAGAAGGTTTACTCTTTTTTACTCTGGTTTTTTTTCGAGTCTTCTTTTTGTAATCTGTATATCTCGTCTCTTTCTTGACACAACAAGTTTTCTTTTTATAATCCCTATATCTTGTTTCTTTC